>JAJIBD010016142.1:0-31924 GCA_021461705.1 Cryptotis parvus | reverse complement strand
CCCTGGACTGCGGGAGGGCAGCTGGGCTGGGGCTGGAAGGCTCGGCCGGGCCTTGTGGGCATGTGTGTGAATGCCGTGCGGCACACGTGTATGTGTCAGGTGTGGAGCGAGCGCGCTGGGTGTGTCCGCACGGGTGAGGGAGTGAGTGCGTGTGTGCAAAGCCTTTTCTCTTTCTCCTTTTTGGGTCACACCCGCGATGCTCAGGGTCACTCCTGGCTCTGCTCTCAGGAATTACTTCCTGGCGGTGCGCAGGGACCACATGGGATGCCGGGGTCGAACCCGGGTCCACTGCATGTAAGGCAAAGCGCCCTCCCGCTGGACTATCACTCCAGTCCCTGCATGAGCGTGTGTGCGGCGTGTGTGCATGCTCAGGGAGGGGCAGCACCGGCGGCGCAGAGGCGTCTGCAGAGACCGTTGCAGCAGGATGGGCACAGCCGCTTTGAGCAGAGGCTTTGAGGGGGACCTGCAGAGGGGAGCCCGCCCACGCCCGCCAGAAGTGCCTCACCTGGGGTCCACACGGTTCCCACCCAGGGAGCTGTGAGCCCAGTCCTCAGCTCAGGCGAGCCCATGACGGCTGCAGGCCCTCCGATGTACATACAAAGGAACACGTGTACATGCCAGCATGTACATACACAGGGACACGCGCTACACACCAGCATGTACATACACGGGGACACACGTACACGCCAGCATGTACATACACGGGGACACGCCGTACACGCCAGCATGTACATACGACGGGGACACGCGTACACGCCTGCATGTACATACACGGGGACACGCCGTACACGCCAGCATGTACATACACGGGGCACGCCGTGAACACGCCAGCATGTACATACACGGGGCACGTGTGGCGCCAGCATGTACATACACGGGGCACACGAGCACACATGCACACACATGAACACACACAAACCTGAACACACACGAGCACACATGCACACACCTGAACACACGTCTACCACACATGGATAGCGCGCACCCAGACACCTGCCGCCTCAGCATGCATGGGGTGGCCCAGTGAACCCCAACAGCTGGGCCTACACAAGAAGGGACCTCGCGTGCTGGGGTCCGCCGCACGGCCGCACTGTCTCCCCGCTGACCGGCCCCCTACTGCTGGGCAGAGCCGGCGCGGCCATGGGGTCCTGGGCCCTCCGGCATTCTCGGGCTCCTCCCATCGACCTGCAAGTCCTCCTCTGCGCCGTGATTTATGTCTAGGACATTTTCTTGAGAGGCGCCCGGCAGTGCAGGCTGGGAGCACCCCTGCACGGTGTGTGGCCCCCAACCTGAGCGCACCCAGAGGCCGCCTGGCCCCTGCTCCCGCCCCGCGCCCGCCATTGGCCCAGCTCGCAGGCCTCACCCCTCCCCAGTGTGCCGGGAGCAGGAAGTAGCTCATTGCTGCGTTCTGCCGGGATTTGCAGGCTGATTGTTAACACAGGGCCGCGCTGAAGGCTTAAATTACACGAACTTGCAATTAAATAAACGGCATCAGGCACAAAGTAACGGGGGCAGGGCTCGCCAGGCCAGCGCCCCAGTCCGAGCTCCGGAAGCGGCCACTTATGAGGCGCCGTGTCCACGTCGGAAGGTCCCACACCCACCTACAGGCCAGGCAGCTTGGAGGCCCCTCTGAGGAACGTGGTCAGGGGTCAGGGGCTTGGCCAGCAGGACCGACTCTCCCTGACTGCCCAGAGGCCGGACAGGACAGAGCCGCTGCAGAGCGCTTCCTGCCAGCCGGGCGCGAAACGTCGCCCCCCAAACTGGCCGGCGTCGCGACCCTGCCCGGGACCCCTCGTCCCTCCTCACCGTGTCACCCCGTCCTCTGGGAGGCAGCACCCCAAGGCGGTACCAGAAGGGTCAGCAGCGCAGGGGCTGGGGTCGCGGTGCCCGCGGGGTCCCCCTGGCAGCGGGGGCACATCTCGGCGGGGACCGCCCCTGCCCCCGCTATTCCTCCGCTTCCCGCAGACCCCCGAGGGCGCTGAACCCCCGCGAATGGAATCCCCATGGGCGCCGGACTGCGGTAGCGCAGGCCGCGGGGTCCCCTGGCCGCGTGGGGGTCAGCCCGAGCCGCCCCCAACAGGGCAGGCGCACACGGGGGCGGCTGCAGGGAAGACCCCGGGGAGCCCGGGGAACCCGGCGCCGCCCCCCCGGCCGCTGCCCGTGCTGGGGCCCACGGACCTGGCGCCCAGCCCAGCCGGGCCGGAACCGGATTCCCAGCGCCGAGCCCGGCGCCGCCGCCCAGGAATAAGGCGCGAAGCGGAGCGGGGGGGTGTGGGGCGCGCGTCGGGAGTAAAAGAACATCCCAGACCACCCCGGCAGCGCCCCCGGGGTGTGGACCCGCCCCCAAGCCCCCGCCGTCGCCCGGACCCTCACCCACATCTGGGCCCCTCCGGCTCCCCCTCGTGCTCCCCTCCCCGGATCCCGATACCCCCAGCGGGTCCAGAGCGCCCCACAAGCAGGTGGACACAGGGCGGACACGCGCTCGCGCGCGGGCACACGCGGGGACACGCGCGGACAGACCCAGGCGGCCGAGCCCAGACACGCAGCTCGCGCGGAGGCGGCTGTGCGGGACCCCCGGGGTCCCCGTGGCCCCGTCTCCGCCCCGCCGCGCCCCGTGCAGGCTCCCGGGAATGCTCGGTCCTCCAGCCGCTTCCCGAGAAGTCGCTCCTCCCGCCCGCCCGGAGCGCCCCGGGATTCTGCCGGTCCCCAGGGCTGCAGCGGGGGCGGGGCGGAGGACCCGGAAGGGGGTGCGCTAGGGGGTCTCCAGGGCGGGGGCTCCAGGGGTCGCTCCACCCCCCACGAACAGCGAAGGGGTGAGCAAGCCGCTAGCCTCTCTCCGGCTTGGGGAGGGAACGCGAGTCTGGCTCCGGCGCGCTCCCCTCTAGGCGAGAGGAAATGGGGGGTTCGAGTCCTTGGGGGACCCCTCGCGGCCTCAAACGCCCCGGATGGCGGGGGCCCAATGGCTGCCCAGGCCAGCGAGTCGGCGGGAGCAGATTTCCCCAGGGGCCGCCAGAGTGTCCCCCCCCCCCGCTCTCTGTCGGAGCCTGGGGGCGTCAGGCGGGTTCGGGGCGCAGAGCCCCGGGAGCGCGGCGCTCGCCCCCTCCCGCGCCGGGCGCTCAGCGCTTTCGGGGAAGCGACGCGGGGGCGGCGCGGCGCGGGGGGCGCGCGGGGCGGCGGGGGCGGGGGCCTCCCCCCTGCCTCCCTCCCTGCCTCGGCGGCCGCACGACCCCCACGAGCGGCGCGGCGGACAATTAAAGCGGGATTCCTCCCCGCTGACGTCGGCGGCGCCGGGCCCCTCCCGCGGGCATAAAAGGCGCGCGCTCCGCAACGCAGGCGGCAGTGGGGGCCGGACGGCGCGCGGGGCGGCGACGCGGCGCTCAGAGCGCGGAGCGCGGACCGCCGGGCAGCCGGGCCAGCCGGGCCAGCCGGGCCAGCCGGGCACCCGCACCCGCAGCCCGCGCCGCGCTCCGGCCGGGCCAGCCGCGCACCCGCACCCGCACCCGCTCGGCGCCGCAGCCATGCCGGCCGGCCGTGCCGCGCGCACCCTGTGCGCTGCTCGCTCTCTGCCTGCTGGGCGGCGCGGCCCAGGATTTCGGGCCGACGCGCTTCATCTGCACCTCGGTGCCGGTGGACGCCGACATGTGCGCCGCGTCCGTGGCCGCCGGCGGCGCCGACGAGCTGCGGATCAACGTGCTGCAGCTCCGCGAGACGGTGCTGCAGCAGAAGGAGACGATCCTGAGCCAGAAGGAGACCATCCGCGAGCTGACCACCAAGCTGGGCCGCTGCGAGAGCCAGAGCACGCTGGACACGGGCGCCGGCCGCAAGCCCGCGACCTCGGGCAAGAACACCATGGGCGACCTGTCCCGGACGCCGGCCGCCGAGACGCTCAGCCAACTCGGGCAAACTTTGCAGTCGCTAAAAACCCGCCTGGAGAACCTGGAGGTCCGCGCGCCGCGGCTCCCCCCGCGCCGGCTCCCGCGCCCCTCTGCCCGCCCTCTCCCCCGCCCTCGCGACCCGGCCCCCGTCCCCGCGCCCCTCGCCTGGGCCTGGCGCCGAGCCTGCGTGCGGGGGGCCCTGGGGACGGTGCCTCGCCGAGCGCCGGGCCGGGCCCCGCAGCAGCCGGTCCGTAACGTCTGGTCTCCCCGCCCGCAGCAGCACAGTCGCCTCAACTCCTCCAGCCAGACCAACAGCCTGGAAGGAGCTTTTGCAGAGCAAGATCGACGAGCTGGAGAGGCAGGTGCTGGCCCGGGTCAACAGCCTGGAGGAGGGCAAGGGGGCCGCCAGGAATGACACGGAGGAGCGGGTCAAGATCGAGAGCGCGCTGACCTCGCTGCACCAGCGCATCAGCGAGCTGGAGAAAGGTACCGGCGCCCGCGGGGCTGGGCTGGGGCGCGGACGCTCCTGCCCCGGGCCCTGAGCGTGGGGAGCTGCCCCTGCTGGTGCTGACGCTCCCGGGGCTGCCCAGGGTGGCGGGAAAGCGGCGGAGGGGGGGAGGGGGCGACCTGCTCCTCCCCAGCCACCCACCCCCACACCCTGGAGGCTTTTCCCTGTGGAGACTCTCGGGTACAGTAACTTTGCGCAGTAGCTGGCGGGGCCCTGCAGGCGCCCCAGGGCGGCTCACGCTGGACGGTGGCTGCCCGGGCCCCGAAAATTTCCGCCTGGCCCCGGCAGGTCTTTCAGCTCCTGGCCGGGTTGCGGGGTGGGCAGCGGGAGCCGGGGACGGGGCGCCCACCCCAGACCTGTCTCCCGAGCGAGCCCGTGTGGGCACCCTGCGAGCGGTTTGGTGCCTGTGCGCGTGGATGAGCTCAGGCTGCCGAGCTTTGAAGTCGGGGGAAATCAAACACGGTTGTAAAAGGGGGAGGGGTCTCGGCCCAGAGCAGCCACGTGACCGCCCCGCCCGCGGTGGCGCGGCCAGGACGCACAGCGCCGTCTTAAGGCGCCTTATGTAACTGAAAAACATCCTGAGCTCTGCCAGGCAGGGACCCTGCGAGGGGAGGGAGAAGGGATGAGGCCAAAATGAGGACCCCAGGGGCCGCCTGGACCCCCCACTCTGAAGTCAGGCCGGAGGAGACAGGGGTTGGGGTCTCTGAGAGGGCCCTGGGCTCTGTTCCTGATTCTTGGCTCTAGGGAAGCTGGTGCTGGCCCACTAGGACGCCTTCTAGAAATAGCTCTTGGCCCGAGGGCTGGTCCCTGCCAGCTGGTATTTGTGCCCACCGTGGCCTGCTCGGAATTCACCCCGTCCTGCCCAGGTGGCCGGGCCAGTGTGTGGGAGGGCGAGGAAGTGGAGGGCGGACTAGGACAGCCCCGATGGTGGCCGTGGGCGGGAGACATGAGGCCGAGGTCTGTCCCCAGCCACTCAGGGAGAGCCCCAGGAACGGGGCCTTGGGGGCCTTGTCCCCGTGACACTCCTGTGGCTCTCTCGGGCAGCTGCCGAGGGGCCCAGTGGGCAGATGGGGTGCAGGAAACAAGGGGGACTGGAGGGAGCCGCAGTCCGGGAGCAGCCGCTGGGTGACGCGAGCTGCGGGGCTCTGGGCTTCGGAGTCGGGAGCTGCGCCCCCGGCCGCCCCGAGGGGTCGCAGCCTCTGCGGTCGCCAAGATGTCACCCAGGGGCAGGTCAGGCCAGCCTCGGCGCCTCTCAGTGCACAGGCTTGGGTCAGCTCTTTCTGTCCTGGCCCTGGGCCCCAGCCCCTGACCCCCGTGGGTCAGCAGGACGCAGTCAGGACCGTGCCCTGCCCTCCCCAGGTCAGAAGGACACGCGCCCCGGGACAAATTCCAGCTCACCTTCCCGCTGCGCACCAACTACATGTACGCCAAGGTGCGGAAGAGCCTGCCCGAGATGTGCGCCTTCAGCGTCTGCATGTGGCTCAAGGCCAGCGCCGCCCCGGGCGTGGGCCCCCCCTTCTCCTACGCCGTGCCCGGCCAGGCCAACGAGCTGGTCCTCATCGAGTGGGGCAACAACCCCATGGAGATCCTCATCAACGACAAGGTAGCGAGAAACGCGCCCTGGCTGGGACCCCACACCTCCCGCCCCTCCCCACTTGCTCTCAGCCCAGCCCGGCTCCTGCCCGTTCGGGCCCTCGGGCTCTGCAGGGAGCATGGGCCAGTGTCCAGGCGGTCCTGCTTGGCCCTGCCTGGGAAGGCCCGTCCTGGAGCCCCGAGCTGCCGCTTTGCCGTCCCCAGCGGGCGCTGCGGTGGCTGCCAGCTCACAGATGCCCCGCCGGGGGCCTCCTGAGGCTGGAGCGGATCCTGCCCCTTGTCTGAGCTCCAAGCTCAGGGAGGGGAGGGCCTGAGGCGCCACCTGGCAGGACCCAGCTCCAAGGATGGGACATTTCCACTTGCTGCATCTCAGCGGGGCCGGGAGGGGGCTCAGGTTCTCCCGAGAGGCCCAGCCAGTGACGCGCCTGGAGGCCACGAGGCCTGGACGGCAGCTCAGCTGCGGGAGAGTCTCTGCTGGGCGGGGACCGGGTCCGAGCCAGGCGCCTGTCCCAGCGTGCGCTGCTCCCTCTGCCAGGTGGCCGAGCTGCCCTTCGTGATCAACGACGGCAAGTGGCACCACATCTGCGTCGCCTGGACCACCCGGGACGGCGTGGTGGGAGGCCTACCAGGACGGGACGCAGGGGCGGCAGTGGCGAGAACCTGGCACCCTACCACCCCATCAAGCCACAAGGGGTGCTGGTGCTGGGCCAGGAGCAGGTACACGGCGCAGGGGAGGGCCGGCGGGCAGCGCCAGGCCCCAGTGGCCGGGCCAAGAGCTGCTCCCTGTCCGGGTGCTGGCCGGGGTGAGGACCCCTCAAGGGTCTGGCCAGTTCAGGGGCAGTCGAGGGCGACCTCCAGGGGCGAGGCCTGTGGGGGCCCAGGATCCCCGTGGGGCGGCTCGCGGTGGCAGCCCCTGCTGTAGACCCCTGGCACGTGGCTGAGAACCTGGCGAGGAGCTCGGGCCGCCACGCCCCTCACCCTCCCTCTCGCCTCCCCCAGGAGGACACCCTGGGCGGCGGGTTTGACGCCACCCAGGCGTTTGTGGGCGAGCTGGCCCATTTCAACATCTGGGACCGCAAGCTGACCCCCGGGAGGTGTGCAGGCCTGGCCACCTGCAGCTCCAAGGCCCTCCCTGGCAACGTCATTGCCTGGGCCGAGAACCAGATCGACATCTACGGCGGGGCCCCCAACAAGTGGACATTTGAAGCCTGTCGCCAGATCAACTGAGCCCGACGCCCCCCGCCCCCCGCTTGTGTGGTGATGACCACCCTGTCCAGTTCTCTGTCCCCCAGCCTGGCGTCCCCTGCACGCCTGGCCCGCCTCCCGCCTGCCCCGCGGAGCCTGTCCCGCCTCAGGCATGTCTGGTCCCAGCTAACGCCAGCAGCTGCGGCTTTGGGAGCCCTGGGCCGCCGTGAGAGGGTGCAGCTGTGAGTGTGTGTTTGTGTGTTGTGTGCGTGTTTGCATGCATGTGTGTGCTAAGTGTGCAGGCTGTGCAAGTGTGCTTGTCAGTCTTGTCAGTGGGGTGTTCGGCGTGAGGCCTCCCCTCCCCTCCTCTGGGGCTTTGGGGAGACTCTTCAAAGCACCGGCTCTGAAGGCCCAGACCCCACCCTGGGGTGCCACAGTGCCCGCCCAGAACCCTGCTGCCCCTCACCTGCTCTCCTGCAGCCTGTGTGCATGGCCACAAGGAGCCGGAGGCCTCGCTGGCCGGTGCAGGGGCTTTGTGGACGGGGCCCTGTGCCTGTGCTGAGGGACCCTCACACGGGCTTCAGGGAGCAGCAGCTGCCCTTGGAGACAGGCAGTGCCCAGGGCCCCGGATTATCCCAATAAAATGCAGCTGCGGCAGCCCTGGAAGGGGGAAGTGTGTGTGTGTGTGTGTGTGTGTGCGTTGTGCGCTCATGTGTGCGTGTCTGAGTACGTGTGTGTGTGCACATTGTGGATGCCTGCGTGTGTATGATTGTGCGTGCACCTGTGTGCATGTGGATGTGTGTGTGCTACAGCCGGGCGGGGCGGGCACCTGCGTAGTTGCACCATCTGGAGGCGGCGCAGGCCTCTGGGGGCCAGGCTCTGTCAGCAGGAGCTGATGAGCAGAGAGGCTGGTGCCGCTCTCAGAGCCGCTGGGCTGCTGACAGCCCCCCAGGACGCAGCTGCGGCCCCTGCGGGCACCCGCCTCCCCCGCCATCTGCGTTGGGGCTTGTGTGTCTGCGTCTGTCTGCTGGTGTCTGCTGGGGGCCGCCGCCTCCGCTCTTCCCGCCCGCGGCAGGGTCTTTCCCAGTCTGCTGCTGTCCCCGCGGGGACCCCGTCTGCATGTCCCCGGGGTGGCTGGCCCCTGCCCCGCCCGCCTGCATGAAGTCCGGTTTCTGTTCTGTGCCGCGTCCCCTTGTTCCCCGATCCCCGTGTAGCAGCGACCGCCAACGGCTGCACAGCCAGCCCAGGGGGTCCGAGGAGGCCCTCCGGGGCCCCCTGTCCTGCCCCCTGCCCACTCCCCGACACACCAAGACATAACTTTTTAGCGTGGAGGTTGTGAACGAGCCGAAGCGGTGCCCGTGATTGGGCGAGAGCCCAGCCCCCACCCGTGCAGTTGGGCCCACCTTCATGTCAGCCATGTCCAAGGGAGTTGCCGCGGGGGCGCCCCTGCTCGGTGCTCTCCCGGCAGCCCCGCCACGGCGGACCCGCACCACCTCGGCCCCAGGCTGGGTGGAACCACAAGCCATTCTCTGCCCATCCCCAGGGCGGCAGAGCACCCTGATCCTCACCTGCCCCTTCCAGCCTCTCCCGGCCACGCCCAGGTGCAGGGGGCCGGCAGCCACCCCAGCCCCACCGTGGTCCTGGCCGGGCTGGTGCCAACCTCGACGCCCTCCACTGTGTAACACTTGGCACTTTGCCGGTCCCGGAACGGTAGGCGACACAGCCACAAATCTAATCTCCGTCGTGGCCATCGGCTCCTTCACGGGCCGCGCCCCTCCTGCACTGAACAGCCCCAAGCCTTTCTCAGGTAAAGCCATTTTATAGACCAGGGCGGCCACACTCGCCGCCCCAGCCCCCGGCCTCCACCGCGGGGCTCAGACCCCCTGGAATCGAAGCCTTCTTGCTTTTTGATAATACAGTATTATTTCTCTTACTGTAGAAGAAAAGAGTTTATTACCAAACAAGAGTATTTTTATGAGAGAAAAGGACAAACCTATAAATTAATTCTGCCTCTATCTACCCCCCGGGAGACACCTTCAGCCCCGCCGAAACAAGCCTGAGCACGGTGGGGAGCGTGTTGGCGCCGCCTGCCTGCCTGCCTTCCCGCCTGCCCGCCTGCCTGCCTGCCTGCCTGCCTCCCTTCCTTTTCTACACTCCACTTAGTTTTCAAGACTGCCAGATCGCGAGCCGTTGCGAGGGTCTCACCATCCCCCTGGGCTAGCCGGAGCAGGTGGGTGACGAGCTCGTCCCACGGAAGGCGCTAGTCCAGGCGGTTCGCGGTCAGAACCGAGACGCTTCCATCCTGGTTTCATCTCTTCAGCCTCGTGAATGTGTCTGTGTGTCGCTCCCTGCATGGTGCACGGTGGGTCGTGTGGCGGGGACTGGCTGGGGAGAACAGCCCGACGCAGCCCCTCCTGTTGGTGTGGTCGCTCCTGCCTGTGTACACTGTGCCGTAGAGAGATTCGGTGTGTCTTTCTTTCTCACGATCCGCTGACCAAAGCTCTACATTTCTCATACGATCCGCCGCCTTTGGGTGTCCGGTGGAGTCGGGACCGGGGACCCGCTGCTGGAAACGCACCGTTCCCGCGGGTTTCTGGCTTCTCTCTTTTTCCTCATTTTCTTGCTGAAATGACATGAATTGTTGAGTTTATTTTTACACAGTAAAGAGTGAAGAAAGCAAGGCTGGCGCCTCTGACTTTGGCTGTGAGCGTGGCGTCACCCTCCCGACCCCAGCCGCCCGCTGACTCTGGGACACGGACCCCCCAGGCCCTGCAGACAGTCGCTCATTCTTGCTGAATCCTAACTGCCCATCCCTGTCTGCTCTGTCCACCCTACTGACCAGCACCCCACTCCTCCCTCCCTGCTCTGGGAGTCCATCCTGCACTCTGTGATAAGCTGACCCAGACTCAATAATGAGACCCCAGGAGGGGTCTCAGCGTCCACGCCACACTTCCCAGGTCAGTGGGACCCTACTGGTCTGCCTGGTGGGTGGCCCCCACACATGCTGCCTTCGGGGAGGGTCTGGGCTGGGGGTGTGGCGGGGCTGACTTAGCTGTCCAGACCAGTCTTGGACAGGTGGACTCGCTGGCCCCAGGAGGAGGCTCAGGGCTGAGGGTCCCTGAGAGATCCACCTGTGCCCGCCCCAGCCAACACCCCACCTGCCCCCATGTGGTGGGGACATCACTGGCATTTCTGGCCTCTGCAGAGGGCGTGTGTCTGGCCATGAGACTCCCCACGCCTGGCAGTGCCCACAGAGAGGAGAGAGGGCGGGGCAGCCTGAGTCTGGTCCAGCTGCAGGAGACAGGCGTGACCCCTGGCCGGGCTTTCTCATGGCTGCCTTCCTGCAGAGGCATCTTCTGCGTCTGCGCAGTGTGGTGGTGGGCAGCGGGTGGGGGGACTGGCCCCCAAAGCTGAGCCTGACACCCCATGCCCAGGTCCGGCCTTGAGCTGCCCTCGGCTGAGGTGACCAGCAGAGCCTGTCCTGTCCCGAGCTGGGCCTGAGGGTCTGCCGCGCCCTCCAGCCTCAGGCCCACCAGGTCAGCTTGTGTCAGGGGCCTCGGCTGCTCTGTCATGTCCAGCTTGTCATGGGGGGCACGGGGCTGCCCAGCACCTCCTGCACCGGAGTGACAGGTTCTCTCACCCCACTGCTCCTCATGCTGTGCCAGGCACGAACACGGGTCTGTGGGGGAGGGGCGGGGGACGGGGAGGGGACTGGGAGGGGGCTGTTGAGCCCCCAGTGCGGGGGTGCCGGCCGCGGTCACACAGCCCGACCCTCTGCCCTCTCGCCTCTGCTCGGGTTACTGGGTGTACTGCCTCCCCTGGAGCATCCCGGCCTCCATAGATCAGGGAACCAGTGTGTCCTGGGGTCCCCATACCGAGAGCTGAGATCCTTCACAGGCGAGGTTGGTCTTGGGGAGGCTCCGGGCAACGAGGGTGGTGACAGACGAGAAACCACCACAAAGCCCGCCAGAGCACCGCAGGGGCGTCTGCCTGGCCTGGCCTTGGCCACGCGGGTGATCCCGGCTTCCCACTGGGTGTCTGAGCAACACCAGGAGTGATTTGAGTGCAGAGCCAGGAGTAACCTGAGCATCACCAGGTGTGGCTCAAAAACAAGAATCCCCACATCCATCTGCTCCCTCAACACCATCACACCCGCCCACCCATTAACCCACCCACGAACCCACCCATGAACCCACCGTGAACCCACCACCTGTGCACTCGTCACGGGTCCTTCCCTCGGCGTCCGTCCTTCCACCATTCACCTTCTGCCCACTCACTCCTACATTTTCATTTGACCCCAGGCAGGCATCTGGGAACTGGAGGCTCAGCTCCAGTGGTAACAGGAGGAATGCACAGACCCAGGGGCGGGACGTGCCGCTTGGGTGCCCACAGGACATGGCCCCGGAGGCTGTCCATTGACTGTCCATTGCCTGCTGGCCGCCTGCTTCTCATTCCAGGCGGGGGGCGGAGGGGGCGTCTGCAGGAGTAGGCTGGGAAAGAACATTTCACTGTGCAGGAAATTGGCTCTGAGGGGAGCCGCGGACAGGGCCAGGGCGGCAGCCTCGGGCAGCGTTGAGCCCCCCGGGGGAGCAGGGGCCGTCCCCTCGGAAATAGCTCGTTAGAGAATGCCCCGGCCGGTCACCTGGGCCAGGGGCTTTGCGGCGGGAGGCTGAGAACCGCGGCCAGCCCGTGACACCCGCTTTGCGCCTGAGCCATCCCGCCCAGACTCACTCCAAGCCGGCTGCTGGCACCCAGGTGAGGGTCCTCACCGGCTGCCCCTGGGGCGCCCACAGCGCCCCACCAGGCCTGGAGCCTCTGAAACGAGGCGGAGTGGGAGCACCTGGTCCCGGCCCCGTGTGGGTCTCCCTGGGCTGGGCCGGGCCGCAGCTCCCACGATTTATTTCTGCAGGTTCTGGAAGCGCCGGGCCCTGCTCAGTACGGGGGTCCTGCCCCGCCCCGCTCAGACCCCCAAGTGCAGCTCTGCCGGCTCCTCTCCTATCACCTCTCCCCCTCCCCACGCCCATCACGGCCCCTGTTCTTGGCTCTTCTGGGCTCTGGTTGTCTGAGAATTGCAGAATGTGGGCAGACGCGGGCGCAAGAGCCGGCGCGCGACGGTGCAAAAAGCTCTTGTCTGGGGCAGACCCCAAAGGGCCTCAGCTGCCCCGGCCCGCCTGGTCACTCTGTCCCCTGCCCCCGAGACAGGGAATGCCCGGCCAAGAGGGAAGCGGAACAGAGCCAGGCTGGGCCCCCAGCGCGCCTGCAAGCCAGGACTGTGGCCAGTGGGGAGGCTGCCCTGTCCGGACACCTCCGTCACAAGTGGCCGCTGTGCAGAGGGAAGAGCCAAGCCCTGAGCACACGCTGACCGTCACGTGGCTGCCGACAGGGCACTCCGCCCTTCTGCCTGGCTTAGGCGTGGGCAGCGGGAGCTGAGCTGGACCGTCCGGCGCAGGGAGCAGAGAGCAGGGAGCCTTTTCCTTCCTCTCCTGCCCGCGGCCTCCGATGCCCAGAAACAGACTCGGCCGGGCCCGGGCGGCTCATCTGGGATCGAGGGATTTTGTACCCTTGCGTTTTCCATTTCTTACCCCAAACACGTGTTGGTTATATAATTTAAGTTTTATTTATTTTATTTTATTTATTTATTTTTTGGGCCACACCCGGCAATGCTCAGGGGTTACTCCTGGCTCTGCACTCAGGACTCACTCCTGGCGGTGCTCGGGGACCATATGGGATGCCGGGATCGAACCCGGGCCGGCATGGCCGCGTACAAGGCAAACGCCCTACCCGCTGGGCTATGGCTCCGGCCCATTTTAAGTTTTATTTATTTTAAAGCCAAACTTTCAAGCTGGTAGCTGGCACATCTCCCGGCTACAGTAACGTTCCGTAAGTCCGTGAACACGCGCCCACCACCCACTTGCCGTCACCCTTTGGGTCACACAACGCTGTGGGGGTGGGGGTCAGCTGCGACCCCAGATGTCCAGGAGCTCCTTTAGGGGGCTCACTCTAACTGTCCACCACACAGCACCTAGCACCTGCTTCCACCCGCCCAGCCGACACCTCGCCTAGACTTGGGGGAGACGCCGCGAACCCCGTGGCGCTCCGGTGCCGCGCAGGACCGTCCCCGGGCCGAGGTCAGCGCTGGGCTGGCCACGCGGGCGGGAGATGGCAGGCAGGGCCGGGGGAAGGGGCGGCAGCTCTTCGGGCGGGCCGGGACCCCCAGGTGTCCCCGGCCCCGGGGTGTCGTACGCGGCGCTGGCGGGCGGGGCCCGATGGGGAGCCGGATGCGGCGCCGTCGTCACGGCAACGCGGGCGCGAGCGCGGCGATTGGCGGAGTGCGAGGAGCGTGACCAACATGTTCTCGCGAGAGTTTTGCCTGCGACTTCCGGTGGCGGGGAGAAGAGGCGGAGCTTCCGCCCGGGCCACCCTCGGACCCGAGTCGGCCCCGGCCTCCTGCGCCCCCGGTGGCCGCGCGCAGCAGTGCAGGGTCGTCCGCGCGGGGGAGGCGACCCCTCCGCCCAGCCCGGTCTGGGGGCACCTGCCACGCCACTTAGGACCCCCGTCCCCACGGAGCGGGTCGGGGGCCCGGCAGCCGCGCCCCCCCGTCCCTGCCCCGCGGCCGTCAGCCCAAGCCGTGGTGTGCTGGGAGGCCCCCACGTGGCGAGGGCAGGGGTGCGGGAGGGGCAGCGTGGGTGAGGGGCGTGCAGCACGGACCCCCTGCCGCAGCCGTGTCCACTCACCCCAACCAGCCGTACAGCCCCCAGGCGGCGCCGGCAATAGGGAAGGGCCTGTGGGTAGGGTCTGAGCCTGGGGCTGTCCCAGGGGCCTTCCCGCACTGCCCTGCAGGAAGCCAGACCCGGTCCAGGCTGCAGGGCTCGCCCCAGGGCAAGAGGCTTGTGCCCGTCCGCTGACCCGTGCTGCCAACGCCGTGGGCACCCCGATGCCCCACAGCTCCTCCAGCAAGCGTCCACGGGCTGCCCTCCCGCATGCATGCCAGAGCCTGCTCTGCCCTCGGGCACAACCCCAGGCCTGGCGCGGTCGGTGGCTCTGCCTGCGCCCCCCGCCACAGGCACCTGTGGACGTGGCACTGGAGGACTGAGCCAGGGCCAGCAGAGGGCGGCCCCTGCTGTGGGCCTGCCAGGGGGCCAGCTCTGCGTGTGCCCTGTGCCCGGCCGGAGCAGGGGGCGACTCGCGGTCAGGGTGTCCTGAGACCCCAGGAGCCCGCCTGGCCGGAGACCCCAAGCAGGAGGGAGGTTCCCAGGTGGCCCCTGACACGGACTCATGGCAGGCAGGGGTGGGCACAGGCTCCCGGGCAGGAGGCTGGAGAGGGGGTGCCCCGGGCAGGAGGTGAGGCGGGCAGAACTGGGCCCCGGCGGTCCTCCTCGCGCTGGCCCCAGGGCTGTGGCCACTCCTGGCTGCCCCCGCTGCTGGGCCTCGGTTCCAGCTCAAACCATCAGCTCCAAAAGCTCAGCTGTCCCCGAGGACTGCCCCCCCCAGCAGCCTTCTACCCTCACCTGCACCATCATGGACCCCAAAAACCCTCCTGGGCTCAGGGTGAGCCCGACTCTGACCCTCCTCTCCATGGCGCACCCCAGAACCCTCCCAGGGGCCTGGGCCGTGCTCTTGGGGGGTCTCGCTGGGCCTCTGAGGAGGTGGACCCCAGTCTGGGCTCGTGAGCTGAGGGGGTCTCCCCTGCGAGACCAGAGCAGCCAAGGCCGTGCTCGGGCCGCTGTTGGCCGAGTTTCCTTAGAAGGAGGAATCGGGCTGGAGCGATAGCCCAGCCGGGAGGGCGTCTGCCTTGCATGCAGTCGGCCCATTCCGGCCCGGTTCGATCCCGGCATCCCATATGGTCCCCGAGCACCGCCAGGAGTGATTCCTGAGTGCAGAGCCAGGAGTAACCCCTGAGCATCGCCGGGTGTGGCCCAAAAAAAAAAAAAAAAAAAAAAGAAAAAGAAAAAGAAAAGTGAGGAACCGAGCCGCAGGGCAGCGCTGAGGAGCTGGGACCCTCGGCCGGGGCAGGGTGGGGGCGCTGGCGGCTGGATGGGCCCGCCCCCTTCCCGCCCCGCCCCCTGCCTGACACGCACCGCGTGGGAAGCGTCGCACCAAATGTTTGCAGGGAAAAATCCCATTTTTTCTGCCTTTCTATTTTTTTGATTATGTTTATAGATGACTTCATTGCTAAGGAGGGTGCGGGGCAGGGAAGGAGGCCAGCAGGAGGGGCGGGCGGGTCCAGGAGCGCAGCCTCCGAGCCTGGGAGCCACGGGGGTCAGCCGAGAGGCCAGGCGGGCGCCGGGGTCTTCTCCGGCTGTGCTGCAGGGCTACGCCCCCACGGCAGAGCCCACTGATGCCCCTCTAGCGGGGGAGGACCCACAGCCCCCAGCTACTCGAGGGGGTGTCTGGGGGATTCAGGAGCCCCATCATGAGCCTCCAATCGGGGACAGCAGCTCGGACCTCCACGCTGAGAAGTGGGGTGAGGGGGGGGCCGGAGACCACCAGCACCTCTTAGCTCCCAGGCGCAGGTGAGGGGCCCACCCGGGGCTGCCAGCTCAGGACTCACAACCTTGGTCTCAAAATCTCCATCTCGCCTCAGGACACCTCCTCCGGGCTGGCCTCCCTGCCCTCCTCGGCAGGAGGGCCTGTGCCTGGCGACCCCGCCCCAGTGGGCGTGTCCGCAGCCCCTAGGCTGGTTTTTTTTTTTTTTTGGGCCACACCCGGCGGTGCTCAGGGGTTACTCCTGGCTCTTTGCTCAGGAATTACTCCTGGCGGTGCTCGGGGACCATATGGGATGCCGGGGATCGAACCCGGCCGGCACAGGCCGGCCGCATGCAAGGCAAACGCCCTGCCGCTGGGCTATCACTCTGGCCCCCTAGGCTGGTTTGGGGGCAGGAGCCCAGCCTCTCGTGCCCAGGCCCACCTGGGGGTCCCAGCCAGACCCAGGGAGCAGGCGGGGTGACTGCTCTGGCCACCCCTGCCCTCTGCTGGCCCCCCGCTGGGCATGTGTTCTATGGGTGCCCGTCTCCTGGGCGCCAGGCCCCAAGCACAGGGGCAGGAAGGGCTCTGCCGCCTCCCGGGTGTGGACAGAGCGTGGACGTCCTGCGGGCCCTGCACTGCCCCTCAGCTGAGAGGGCGGATTCTGTAGCCTTCGTGCCCACCTGGTGCCCAGGGACCCGGCCTGGTCCCTGCACTGAAGCCTGCTCTGGCCCCGCACAGTTTCGCCCCAGTGGTGCCACAGGCGGCAGCTCCCTCCCATTTGCCCCCTGGGGAAGCCGGTCCCAGCGCTCAGGGCACCCAGCCCGTCCTGTGCCCTCCTCAGGGCCCCTGTGGGCAGAGACTGTCACCAAAGCAGGAAGAAACCGCGGCCGGTCCTGGTGGTGGCTGAGGGCAGACCCCCACGCAGATGCCAACAGCCAGACCCTCACCCCGGCCCTGTGTCCCGCCGGGACCCTGCCAGCCCGGCTGTTGCTTCCCCGTGCGGAATAGGGGCGAGGAGCTGGCAGGCACCCCAGGCCCAGGAGGGGACTCCAGATATGCCAGGCCGCCCCGCCCTCCTGGCCCCTCCCGGGCCCCCTGGAGGCCGGTCAGGACTCCCCAGGACCCTGGCCCAGGGTGCTGCACCCGCCCTGCTCCCATCCCCGCCGCCCCCAACTCCAGCGGCGTGTTCCTATGGCGCCGCCCCGCACACGCTGAGCTCACCAACACCCCATCTGCCCAACGCCTCCCTGCACCGCGCCTGGGCAGCCCGGCCGAGGCTCCACCTTCTGGGCACCAGGGGCCCTGGCACCCCCAGCTGTTCTCTAAATGTCAGACTGGGGGGCGTCTGCAACTGGCCAGGAAGGGCCACCGCCAGGCTCCAGCGGAGGACCATGGACAGATCTCAGGGTGGCCCAGGACGGGGGTCCCCAGAGCGCCCCCTGCTGGCCCCCTCGGCCTTGTCTTCTTCCCAGAAGGGCAGGAGTGAGGGGGAGGGGGAGGGGTGAGTGGGGAGGGAACAAGTGAGGAGGAAGCAAACGGGCCGGCCGAGTGTCCTAAGGGAGAGTGTCTGAGCGACTGGCATGTACACACTGGCACACGGGCGGCGCCCCACACCGCCCCCACTCCCTGGCACCCTCTTTGTTTTGTTTCCTCGGTCCTGGACGGGACACACTGCGCTCAGCCGCCATCTGTCTGTGTCATGAGTCAGCGCCAGGCTCCATGCGCCGCGGTCGGGCAGGGCCAGCTGCCACTCACCAGGGTCCGGCCGCGGGGCAGCCCTGGGCAGCGGGCAGCGCGTGTCCTCCTGACAACCAGTGCGGAAGGCCAAAGGCATGTGCCTCTGCCCGGCCTGTCCCTCCTGCAGGGTCAAAGCTCGCACCCTAACTCCTGTTCCGCCTGGCCGTGCCCTCCACCCTCCGCCCTTGCCTGGGGCTGGCCTCGCTGCACCTGCCCGCCACACCCCTGCAGCCCCCACCCAGCCAACCTCATTCTCCTCCACCGAGGCCCTGCAGACCCCAAGCCAGGGACACTGCCGGGCGCCTCCGCCACGGGCTGCCGCGCATGGAGGGACAGGTGGGGCCTGGCAGGCTGCAGCCCCGCACCCGAGACGCCCAGCGGGCCCTGCTGCCAGAGCGTTGCCTCCCTCGCTCCAGCACGATGGACTCAGCTGACATTTCCCTGGGTAGTTAACTGATGCCCAAGTAATTTGTCACTGGGTCCCGATGCGTCGGCGTCTGGCCCAGAAACCAGAAAGGCAGGTTAATAATGGAGCCTCCTCGGCCGCTCCGGGGCACCAGGACAGGACGGGACACAGGGGGGCTGCTACTCTGGGCCCGCAGACAGACCCGACCCCACCAGCTCTGCGCCTGGCCCAGTGTGCAAGAAGACGGGCATGAGGCCTGGGCATGATGGGGGGGCCGATGCCCTCGGTGGGTGCAGGACGAGCGACAGGGGAGGAGCCTGGCCAGGCCAGCCCCAAGGTGTGGGTCCCCCCACTGTGCACACTCTGCGTGGGTCCCCCGCACTGCGCACACGCTGCGTGGGTCCCCGCACTGTGCACACGCTGCGTGGGTCCCCCCACTGTGCACACGCTGCGAGGGTCCCCCACTGTGCACACGCTGTGAGGGTCCCCCCCACTGTGCACACGCTGCGTGGGTCCCCCACTGTGTACATTCTGCGTGGGTCCCCCGCACTGCGCACACGCTGCGTGGGTCCCCCGCACTGTGCACACTCTGCGTGGGTCCCCCACTGTGCACACGCCAAGAGGGTCCCCCACTGTGCACACTCTGCGTGGGTCCCCCCCCACTGTGCACACGCTGCGTGGGTCCCCCACTGTGCACACGCTGCGAGGGTCCCCCCCACTGTGCACACGCTGCGTGGGTCCCCCCCACTGTGCACACGCTCGCCGAGGGTTCCCCCACTGTGCACACGCTGCGAGGGTCCCCCCACTGTGCACACGCTGCGTGGGTCCCCCCCCCACTGTGCACACGCTGCGAGGGTCCCCCCACTGTGCACACGCCTGCGGGGTCCCCCCCACTGTGCACACGCCGCGAGGGTCCCCCACCTGTGCACACGCCGCGTGGGGTCCCCCACTGTGCACACGCTGTGAGGGTCCCCCCCACTGTGCACACGCTGCGCGTGGGTCCCCCCCACTGTGCACACTCTGTGTGGGTCCCCCCGCTGTGCACACGCTGTGAGGGTCCCCCCCCACTGTGCACTCTGTGGGGTCCCCCCCACTGTGCACACTCTGCGTGGGTCCCCCCCACTGCGCGGGTCCCCCCACTGTGCACACTCTGCGTGGGTCCCCACTGTGCACACGCTGCGAGGGTCCCCCGGCTGTGCACACTCTGCGAGGGTCCCCACAGCCCGGGGAGGCGGTGCGCTCGCCCTGTGCTCGACACCACTCAGCACCCAGCAGCATCCCCGAGCACGCACGTGGCTACAGAGGCCCTGACCGTGCCCGCAGCCCGTGGGGTTGTCCCCGGGATAAAGGTGATGTGGGCGCAGGGGCGCAGGACCCCTGGGTGTACAGGAGCCATGAGGACAGTGGGCAGTCACGCAATGCCATGCCCGGCCATGCCAGGAGGTCCTAGCCCTGGACAGGCTGTCCCTGGGAGCCTGTGGGGGGTCAGTCTGCTGAGTGGGGCCAGAGGCCAACTGGCTGGTCCCATTAGGCGGTTCCTGTCCCTGTGCGGGGTCAGGGTCAGGAGGGGAAGGCACAGGCCATCGCAAACCCCGAACTGGTCACTGAGTGCAGGCAGACAGACACACAGACAGGCCGGCCAGACCCTGGACAACAGAGGCTCGCGGACAGTGGCAGGCCAGAGCGTAGAGGCAGGAAAAGCGTCGTGTGAGCGGGATGTGGGCGTGACGGGGTGTGAGGGGTGTGCGAGCAAGTGTGAGCAGGCCTGCCAGTGGTGTGAGAAGGTATGAGTATGTGTGTGAGCAATGGGTGAGGGTATGAGGTGTAGGGGTGTGAGAAGTGTGTGAGCAGGTGTATGGCCATGACTGGAGTGGGTGTGTGAGGGTGTCAGCGGGTGTGAGGGTGTGCGGACCCCTGTGGCGGGTGTGAGTATGTGGTGAGGGTGTAAGTGTGAGCATGTGTGCGTGTGCAAGCGGGTATGTGAGGGTGTCTGTGGGTAAGCATGTGTAGGAATGGGTGTGTGTGAGCAGGTGTGAGGATGCCAGAGTACACGCCATGTAAGAATGTGGGTGTGTATCTGTCGGTGAGTGTGCGTGGTATTTGGCTGTGAGTGTGCGTGGTATATGGCTGTGAGTGTCAGTGTGAGGGGGAGCGACCGTGTGAGCAGCCCCCTGCGGACCGACAGGCTGCGGAAACCGACTCTGAGTCCCTGAGCCAGGGGAGGAGCCGGTACTGCCTGTGGGAGCCGCGGAAGGCAGGACCCGGCTTTTCCTCTAACGCCACCAACAGCCATCACCTACACATCGGCGGCTGACCACAGCAAAGCTCAGGGCCGGAGGGACAGAACCAGGCTAAGGTGACCAGGGTTAGGCCATGGCCCCAGTGGTCCCGGGGCAGAGCAGGAGTCAGCCCTGGACACAGCTGGGGGTGGCCCCAAAACACAGGCTGTGGGCGTAAAGGACCAACGCCCCAGTGGGCACTGCCTGGTGCATCCTGTGTGGGCAAGAAGGGGGCCAGGGCCCAGGCGCTGCCTGTGCTAGTGAAGGTAGACGGGTACCTCAGAGCCGGCCGCTTCACAGGCGGCGGGGACAGCCGTGCTGATGACCCTGCGAGGCTTTGCCACCGGCCATGCTTTGGGGGCCTCCTTTGGCTGGACTCCGGCAGGAAATGCAGGGGTGAGGGCCCCCCACTTCCAGGGCAGCACCACGTCCCCGAGCCTGGAAGACGGGAGGGTGCCCACAGGCAGGCCCTGCCCAGGGCTGAGGGCCACAAGCAGCCCCGCCTGGCCAGACACGCCGACCCGGAGCCTTCGCTCCCACACCTGGCTGAGGCCAGAGCCGGGCCAGGCCCACACGCAGGTGCAGGGCCGGGTGCTCCCTGGCAGGCGGGGCACGTGTGGGGGGCCATGCTCTGGCCCGCGTCCGGCCCTGGAGTGTGGAGAGGGCGAAAAAGGGCCCTAAGGCGCCGCAGGGCCAGGCCGAGTTCCTGACTGCCGGGCAGAACGGGGCTGAGAGACCCCCAGGCACATCACTGGGCCCGGGTCGCTGCAGTGGGCAGCCTGGACAGGCCGCAGGGTACAAGGCCAGTCCAGGGAGCAGGGGCCCGGGCCGGGCCGCAGGGTGCAGGAAGTCTGTTTGGGCTGCGTGAATTATTGAAACAGGAAGTCTGTTTGGGCTGCGTGAATTACTGAAAGGCTCCGACTTATTCCCGGAACAGCTGCCGGCTGGGACCTGGGCAGCACACGGCCCTATTCAAGTCTCTGGGAAGGTGCCAAGACGTGGTGCTCGGGACCCTGCGTCCTGCACCAGAGCCGGCCAGGGAGGGAAACTTGTCCTGGGGGGTCCAGCCACACTCGGCCGGGCGGGGCAGGCCCGGGGCTGCACAGTCTTGGCCGCGGGCCTGTGGGTGCACGAGCCGAAGGTGAGGCTGTATCAGAGCAGCGGGCCGGCGTGGGCGGGCTGTGGGCGCAGCCCGGACCCCCCTCTGCTGCCCCTCGGCTCTGTCCTCAGCCCCCGGGCTCCTCCGCCTCCCGGGGGACCCGATGGTGCCCGCTGGCTCCTGCAAAAGGCAGAGGGAAGGGGGCGAGCAGGGTCAGACCCTAAGCGGGAGCACCGGGTCTCAGCCCACACTGCCCTGAGCGCTGGGGCCTTGGGAGGGCCAGTCCAGTTGCCCCAGCCCCATCCTCTGCCCGGGGGTCACTGGGGCCCTGCCTGTGCTCACGGAGGGGGCGGGGACCGCCGGCTCAGGCTCTCACCGTCCCACCTGAGGGCCGCGCCAGCTGCTGTGCTCACCTGCTGCGGGCGGGGGGCAGGTGCGGCTAGCGTCTTGCGGAGATGCTCCCGGGAGGCGGATGTCAGCCTGGGGGGCAGAGGCTCCTAGCTGCTGCAGCCCCCTCCCAGGGCCAATGGGTGTTGGGGGCGCCCGGGGGCTGCTGCTTAGCAGGGCAGGGATCCAGGCACCGGCCGGCCCGAGTCCAGCTGCCAGAGAAGCCCCCAAGCAGCAAACACGTTGTAGGTCACGGACCCCGCGAGACTGGGGCTCAGGAAGGCGGGGGGGGGGGGCAGTGCGGCCCCTCAGGAGCGGCTCTGAGCTGGGGGGCTCTGATTCCCCCAGTCCTGAGAGTCTAGGGGGGTGCAGGAGAGACCCTCGGGACAGTGTCGCCCACAGCCCGTTCCTGGCCCTGGAGCGCCCCCTGGTGGCCATGACACACAGTAGCTGGAGGCTGGTGACAAGTTTGGGCATTTCCCCGGGGGCTGCTGGGGTGAGCGCCAGGGCCTGTCAGGTGGCCCCAGGCTCCAGGGGCACGTGCGGGAACCCTCTGCCCAGCACTGGGGGCCAGAGCAACCCAGGGCCCAGCCCCCAGGCAACGCTGCCCTGGTCCCCCCAGAGGCTGGTGCTTGGTTCACCTGCCCAGAGCTTGCCCAACCTACAGCCCCTCCCCGCTGACCCGGGCCACACCCACTCCCTGGACCGCTGGACACTGGTACAGGACCTCTCTCTGGGTGGCGTTGGCCGTGCTTCCGACAGCTACCCTCAGGCGCCTTCCCTGGACCCTGGCCACCCCTGCCAGGGTCCTTCTAGACTGGGGAGACCCTGTCCCCCCAGCGCCTGCCCCTGCCCGCAGTGGCCCCACGCCGCCCACCTGGCGCACGGGCTCTGGGCTCTTGAACCTGCAGCAGCTGAGTGTCAGGTGCGGGGCCACCTCCAGGCTGATCCTGTGGCCCACGGACACGCATAGGGGGCTTGGTGCTGCGCTCGTGGGTCCGCAGGGCCTGCGGCAGTGACAGAGGGCAGCGGGCAGCGGGCATAGGGACGCTTGCTGAGACACGGGGGAGGACCAGCAGGCCAGGTGTGACCAGCATCCAAGTGATGGGGTGGCCAGGCACGCACGGGTATGTAGATGTGAGTGTCCAGGCGTGTGAGCGTGTGTGAGAGAGAGCAGCGGGGGGCAGCGGCGTGTACACGTGCACGAACGTGTGGGAGCTGGCCGCTGGCCCTCTGTGCCCCTGGCACTCACCATGCCCAGGGCGGCCCCCGAGGTCCCGTGAGAGGGAAGCTGTCCCCAGGCGCCCGCAGGAGTCTGATCTGGAGGGGGCGGAAGCTGCAGAGGAGCCGGCCAGCGACACGGCCCAGGCGCTGCCCCCTGCTCTGCAGCCGCGCGCAGGCCAAGCTCCTCCCCACCGGCCGCTGGGACCCCGGGAGCTGCGTGGCACCCACGGAACCGCCCCGCTCCCGGGCGCCCACCTTCTCCTTGTGGTCAGCGTTGTTCTCTAGCCCGTCCACCTGCAGAAGCTTCTTGGCCACCCCGACGCAGGGCAGGTCCGTGAGGACGCCGAGGTGACAGGCCACCCCGAAGCCTGCACAGAGGCGCGGCTGAGGGCAGGGGCGGGGCCGCAGAGGGGCGGGCTTCACCCCCTCCCCGCATCAGGTCAGGTGCAGGGGTGGGCGCCCCAGTGGGTGTATCTCGAGAAGGGACAGGGAGGGGCTTGTCCCTGGGTGGGTGTGTCCAGGGCGGGGCCCAGCGGGCTATCGGAATGGGCGTGGCCAGGAGTGGCATGCTCAGGGTGGGGCCTTGCCCACTCCTCCCCCCTCCTCCCCTTGGATTTCTGGCACCTCCCACCCCTCCCGCCGAGCTGTCATTTCCTCATCGCAGACCCCCACCACGCTGGGGTTCCTGCCAGGATGGCCCACACCGCGGGGACGGGTGACCAGTAGGACTGGCCTGTGGACGTGCCTCGGTCAGACCCCACAGTTCTGAGGTGTGCGGGGGTGCCCGGCCGTGGGCACACCTGTCACGGCCTGCTCGGCTGACATTGGGCAGCACGGAGCAAGGTCGAGCTCAGGCCAGGACGGGCCGGTCAGCGGTCAGTCCAACCGGCGGTGTGCGGGATGGCCAGGCCCAGGGCCAAGCAGGGCAGGGGCCCAGCCCAGGGAGCTGGGGGGCGGGGTGGGCAGCGCTGACCAGGGCCCTACCTCGGTGGTGCAGCACACCATTGCCGTCCACGAGGAGGACCTGGAAGAGAGGCCGAGCTGGCTCGGTGGACCGGGGTGGACCGGCCGGGGCGGGACCGGCCTGTGGCCCGGGGCTACCTGCCTGAGGCACGAGGTGGGGCGCCCGGGCCCCGCAGCCGCTGCACCGCCTGGGCCAGGAAGGGCGCCCGCCGGAAGCCCAGGAAGCCGGGCACATAGGGCGCCGTCAGGCTGACCACGCTCTGCTCTTCACACAGCACCTGCCCGGCACAGGTCAGAGCAGGGGCCATCGGGAGAGGCCGGGGGCAGACGGAGATGGTCCCGGTGGGAGGGACAGGCAGGGAACAAGGGTGGTCTGTGCCCCACAGTGGCCACAGGGCAGGGGGCACGCACGTGACTCCCGCAGGACAGAGGCCAGCGGCGAGGGCAGGAGACGCGGAGTGGCCGGAACCTCTGAGGGCAGGACAGGACACGACCCGCGGAGGGGAAGCTGCCGCGGGGCAGCGCCACGGCCAGTGTCTCCAGCACGTGGCCACAGCGTTTGGACAAGCCCACAGAGGCACTGCAGCGGTGGGGCCCATCTGGAGGGCAGCTGCTCGGAAGCCCCCAGCGGCGGTCACCGGCGAGGGGACGGCCCGGCCGCAGAGGTGAGTTCTGGGACCCTGTTACTGGACGCTTCCAGCTGCTGCGCTCGGGGCCCCTGCGCTGCGCCCGAAGCCCAGAGTCTCCTGGGAACCTCTATTGACCGAGGGTGAGTCCGACAGGCCATGACGTCAGTGCCTGCACCAAAGGGCCCGGCCGGTTAGCGTCGCCCCCGCAGCTGATGGGGAGGCTGCGCCCCCGGCCCGAGAGCTGCCCAGAGGTGGGCACAGGGGCAGCACGGGGCGGGGCAGCACAGGGCAGGCACGGGGCAGGGTCGCCCGGGGCAGGGGTCGCCCGGGGCAGGGGCCGGCCGGACAGGGGTCGCACTGGACAGGGGTCGCACCGGACAGGGGTCGCCTGGGGGCAGGGTCGCCCGGGGCAGGGGTCGCCCGGGGCACGGCCTGCAGCCACACCCGCGGCGCCGGTTCAGGCCAGGGGGGCGCCGCCCACCCGCCTGCAGGCCCCTGGACACGGCGGTCACCTCCAGCTCGGGGTAGCTGAGCACCACCAGGGCGGCGCACGCGCGGGCGCCGTCGCCCTTCGCGAAGGACACGTCCACGCCCCCCGACCCTCTGCAGCCCCGCGAGGCCGGGGGTCCCGCTGCCACGCCTCGGTGTCCACGAGCACCACGCGGGCCTTCAGCAGGTCCTGCTCGCTGCGAAGGGGACACGCGGGAGAGGCCTGAGCCCCGCCCCCCGGACCCCGCGGTCGCCCTCGCCCCCGACCCCCGACCCCCGCCGGACCCCGTGGCCCGCCCCACCCCTCGCAGCTCTGCCCACCCGACCCCGCCCACCCTGGACCCCCCACGCCAAGCCGGAAGTGGCGCGGAGCCCCTCGGACTACGACTCCCGAAGGCCCCTGCGCCGCGCCGGAAGGGGGCCGGCCCGGACCCCGCCGACGGGTCGGACGCGGTGGGCGTCGTTGACCCGCGGGGGCCGCGTCGCTCCAGTCCCGCAGCCGGCGCGTCCCGACCCCGTTACCGTGTCCAGCGGGACAGAGTCTCCTCCGGCGGCCGCTCCGCCGCCTCGGCCATGACGCACTTCCGGGCTACCGCAGCTTCCGGTGCGGTTTGCGTCACGTCCGGCGGCGGTGGCGCAGGCGCCCTGAGGCGCGTGCCCCGAGGGGCGTGGCCGTGACGGCCGGCTGGGTTAGGGTCGCGAGAACAGGCCTCGGGACCCCTTAGTTTGTTTTGGCCTTTGGGGCCCACCCTCGGCGGTGCTCCTGGAGGTGCTCGCGGGTCCTTGTGGGATGGCGAGGATCGAACCCCGGTCGGCCCGTGCCAGGAGGACCCACTTGCTGGCCCGCCGCTCCGAAGCGCTCGGGCAGGTCCAGGCTGTGCCCAGTGCCCTCCCGCCCCGCCGCCAGGCGACCCCGGACGCGCGCTGCAGTGGGGTCTGGCTGCACTGGGGGCCGAGCTGGACCCCCTTGATAGGCTCTTGCGAGGCCCACCGGGGACCCTCCGTCCGCAGAAGGGACACGTCGGAGGGGGCGACCCCCTCACCCCCCGGAGTCACCGTGAGGCTGGGGGGCGGGCGGTCAGACCCCAGGCTGCAGACTCTGGGGGCCCCAGCAGGGCCGCGTGACCAGCTCCACACCCGAACTCCGGGTCGGGCTGTGCCTGCAGGTTGCCGGAGCGACGGGGGCGCAAAGCCCCCCGGGGCACAGCCTGGGGACAGGATGGGTGCCCTCCTGCCCTCGGGGCAGTGCCCCGGCCCGGAGTCCGCAGGGAGCCGCGAGTGGGGCAGTGGACGTGGGCAGCCTCGGTGCTTCCTAGGCACACCCCGCTCCATGGGGACGCGCCTGCCCACCCCAGGACGGTTCTCGGGAAGGGGCGGGTGAAGCCCCCAGCCCGCGCCTCCTTCCCGGGGTCTCGGCGGCGCATGCTGACGCCCCTCCCACACCTGTGTGGCCGCCCAGCAACACCTTCACTGCAGGCTTCCAACGGCCATGGCGCTGACCACCTGGTTGCAAAGGGCCCACGTGGCCTGACCACTGGGAAAATGGCAAGGGAGCCAGTACTAGCAGGGCCCGCGTTCGGGCCTAGAGCTGACCCGTGGTGGTGGGTGGGGCAGCCCATTGCTCCCGGGTTCGGGGTCCCTGCAGCAGGTTGGGGGCACTGGGGGCTGCTTGGGGTCTTTTTTTCTTTTTTTTTTTGCTTTTTTGGGTCACACCTGGCGATGCTCAGGAGTTACTCCTGGCTCTGCACTCAGGAATTACTCCCTGGCAGTGCTCGGGGACCATATGGGATGCCGGGGGATCAAACCTGGGCCGGCAGAGCCGGCAGTGTGCAAGGCAAGCGCCCTGCTGGGCTATCCCTCCGGCCCCCTGCTTGGGGTCTTCTGTCCCCACGCAGAGCCCAGCCCCCACTCCCTCTCTTGCTGGCCGTGCCGGGTTGAGGGGGTGTCTGGGGGCGTGTTTATGGGGGGGCTGCTCCCCGCTCAGTCCTGGGGACCAGGATGCTGACAGCACCTCCCAAGCCAGGATGGTTCGGCCTTACAAATCCAGGTTTATTGGAACAGGCGTGAAGGGATGCGGCGGTCCTAGCCCAGTGGGCCTGCGCTTGAGCGCGAGAGCAGGGAGCAGGCATGTAAACCGCGAGCCCAGACAAATGCCGCTTCAGCTAGAGACCCCCACCCCGAGAAAGGCCTCAGGGCAACAAAGACACCCCCAGCCCGATGCACGCGGCACCCCAGGTTGAGGTATTGGGACTTGGAGGGCAGTGGGGAGTGGCACAGGGCAGTGACGGCGCTGCCCGGGGGCAGGTCCTCGAGAGTGGGGGCGAGTGCCCGGGCAGGTCCCTGAGAGTGGGGCGCAGTGCCCAGGCCCCTGCTATTCCTGTTGCTCTGGCTCCGGGGTCTGCTTTCCAGCAAGAGTCCTGTCCCTGCAGGGTGGGTGCTTGGTGCTCACTGTCGCCTCCAGGCTGTGCCACATGGGAACGACTTGTTCTTCCTCCAAAAAATGCCGCTGGCCGTCTTCGGGTGCCTCAGGATGAGCCACAGACGAGGGGAGATGGACCCCATGGGGGAGCCTGTGGGGGTCTGGCACCACCCCCAGAGGCGGGAACGGTCCCCTGAGCTGTGGGGCGGGAGCACAGCCCGGAGCCTCAACGCACCTCCTGAGCCCCGGGATCTGGCAGTAGGATCGGGGCGAGGGGCCCGGGTGGGCCTGCGCTGGCCCTGAAGGCACAGGGGGCTCTGACTTAGGCGGGGAGAGGGGCCCGGGATCCTGGAGCCCGGCTCAGCGGGGAGAAGGGCAAAGGGGGCTCCCGGGCGCCAGCAGAGCAGCGGCCACGCAGACGTGTGTGCCCGAGGCTCGGGCCTGGGGCAGCTGCTGCGACCCGGCGTGGGATGTGCTTCCGATCTCCTCCCGGTGGCCACGCGGCCCAACGGCCCGGCACGGCTACCGGGCCTGGCGGTCCCGCTTGAGCTGGGAAGCCGCCTTCCACACAGCCACACAGCTGGCGGGCGGGATCTCCTCCGGGAACCGGGCCTCCAGCTCGGGCAGCACCTCGCTCTCCTGGGGGTCCAGGTAGCTGACCACAGTCTCGCGCAGGCTGGGGATGGGGCCGGCAGGGGGCAGCGTCAGGGCAGGGGAGCCCACGACTCAAACTCCTGCTCCCTCATGCCCAAACAGCTCGGCCCGGCTCTGAGTGGGCTTGGGTTTCTGGGGTCCACCCGCTGCTCCCCCCTGTGGGAGGCCCGGATACCCCACAGGGGGCACCGAGCAGCCCAACAGTGCCCCATGAACTGCACGGCGGAGACACATGACCAACCATGCAGCCACGCAACCAGCCACGTAGCCAGCCATGTATCCAGCCACACAGCCACGTAACAGGCCACGTAGCCAGCCACGTAGCCAGCTCGTTGCTACTAACAAGCACGCAGGAGCCTTTGCGAAGCGAGACGCAGGGGCCAACCTCAAAAAGGCGCAGTGCAGGCCGGGTGCTCCATGGGGAGCACGGAGGAAGCAGCGCAGGGACGGGGAGGCGGGGGGCCTCACCGTTGGACAGGATGGGGGCAGAGCGGGTGGACGGGGCGAGCCTGCGGAGAGGCTGGCTCCAGAGTGACCAGCCCCATCTGGGGGGGGGACGCCGCTCCTGCCCGCCTCGGCCCAGCGGTGTGGCCAGCAGGACGCAAACCCACTCCGGGTGGGCCGGCGCGGCTCACGGTACCTCCAGCTGGGCCTCCACTCGGGGCGGGGCGCCGGGGCCCACGGCGCCTTCAGCTTCAGCACCATCATGTCGTGCAGCTCCAGCAGGAAGGCGTCCAGGCTGGCGCCATTCAGGAAGGCCCTCAGGAGCTCCGCGTTCCGGGGGCTCAGCCCCTCCCTGAACTCGGGGCTGATGTCCCGAAAGGCTCCTGTGGGGACATGGTCAGCAGGAGCAGGGCGGGCGGGGCCAGGAGGAGGGAGGGTGGGGCGGGCCAGGAGGAGCAGGGTGGGGCGGGGCCAAGAGGGGCGGGGCCAGGGTTTGGGCCCCTCCCTCCCCACTCACCTTGTCCAGGTGCAACAGCTGCTCCGACCTGTGAACCGACAGGAACTGCCAGACCGCGACGGCGTGGCGGGAGCTGGCACTTGCTCAAGACCTGCGGGCGGCAGCGCTGAGACCCGCACTCCCAGCCCCCAAATGCTGGGGTCCCACCCTCTGCCCTGGGTGGGCCCTGGGGTCGGTGGGCAGGGGCAGCAGAGTCTCACCTCCAGCACCTGCGGGGTCTGGTCCCTCATGCGCAGGGTGTCCCTGCACATACTTGCTCAGGGGCGTGTTGCGGTCGCCGCCCCCGTGCTCAGGAAGCCCAGGGTGACCTCGATCACCGACAGGGCCTCACAGGCGTCGCTGTAGGACAGCAGCTGCCTGCCGATGGCATCCCTGGCCTCGTGCCCCAAGGGACTCTGTCAGGACAGATGTCTGACCCTGCTGGCCTCCAGGCCTCTCGCCCGACCCAGCCAGCTCACGGCCTGCCCAGGGGGTCCCGCTGCCAGCCCCGGGGCCCAGGTCATGACGCTGAAGGGAAGCTCGCTGACACGCACCAACACACGAGCCCGTGACACACACACACAAACACAAACGGCTCCTCATGCACACAACACGTCACACGTGTAACACCCCACGTCATGCAGAGGCACACACATGTGCACATGAACAGAGCACACACATGCAAGCACGCACACGCCCTGGGTGATGGTCACTCCAGAGGCCTCCGAGACCGCGTGCCGCCCACCGACACAGACGCCGGCTCACCTGGACCATCTTGTTCCTGATGGCCCTGAAGAGGTGCTCGTAGTTCCAGTCCCGCCTGCACACCAGCGTGGGAGCCCCTGTGGGGAAGGCGAGATTCACCCCACATCCTGGCACCCGCCACAGAGGCGCTTTAGCCCCCCGCACCCGTCTGATGAGGTGCCGGGGTAGGTGGGAGCAGTCTGCGGAACCTTGGCTCAGGGAGAGCAGAGGGGGCTGGCAGGGCTGGGCGCGACGCAGGCCCACGGTGCCCGCCTCACTCCAGAACCACAGCAGAGCTTGGAGCGGCAGGAGGGGCCGGCACGAGGCAGAGCTGGAGGTCCCGGGCGGGTTGGGCGCGGAGCCTCAGGGAGGCTGAGGGTGCGAATGGTCACGAGGCCAGAGCCTGGGGCCGGCCGGGCCGGGCAGGGGCCCCCACACCCCGCTGCCCCTTGAGTGCCAGTGGCCTGCCCACACTGTGCTGCCCCGCGACCCCAGCAGCCTGCCCTACCTTGAGTGTGACCCCTGGGCTTGCCCTGGAGGAAGCGGCCACGAGCTGGCGCTGGAGCTTGTGCAGGTCGACGTCCCTGCAGCGCCTCGGCGCCCTGCTCCACGCGGTACTGGCAGCAGGACAGGATGAGCGGGTGCAGGTCGCGCCCGCTCGTAGCTGATGACATGCAGGTCGCTCACCTCCGAGGGCGTCCACGGTGTAGCTGGGGGCACATGGAGGCAGCGGGTCAGGCGGAGGCCCACAGGCAGCTCAGAGAAGGTGCCGGGTGGGCCGGGTGAGCGCACCTGCTGTCCTCCTGGGAGAGCCGCCTCCACCCCTGCGGACGACGGCGTTGTGCAGGCTGATGAGGTAGCTGGCCAGCCGCCGTGGAGCAGAGGCCCAGGCCCCGCGGCGCAGCAGCAGGACCTCGAAGGCCGAAGTCCAGGCTCAGGTCCTCACTGCAGTACTGGGTGGGCAGCTTGATCTCGCCTGCAGACAGCGGGCACTGAGTCCACGTGCCGCCTGAAGGGCCCCCAGGGCCCTGGAACTCGGCACCCACCTTGCGGGCCATCAGCACCCGCTGGTCCCTGTCACCGAGCCCCTGCCCGCAGCGGGACCCTGAGTGACTGCAGACCCCCCACCCCCACGGCCGCGGGCAGAGGCGGCTGCAGGTACCGTTGGTCTGCAGGGCCCGACGCAGATTCATTCCACGTGGACAGGAAGACTCCGATTTGCTCTTGGAATTGCTGCTTCAGCCCCTCTGCCGAAGAGAATGGTCAGGACCCTGTGGTCAGCCCGTCCACTCACTGGGCAAAGCCGCTGAGCCTGCCCATGGTCCCCATGTGCCTGGAGACTGTGGTCAGAGCAGCCGGGCCAAGGTGCTGTCCCTGTGAGTCAGTGTGAGTGGATGCATACGTGTAAGTGTGTGTGTGTGTCAGTGTAAGTGTATAAGTGTGAGGGTGTGTATGTCAGTGTGAGGGTGTAAGTGTGAGGGTGTGTGTGTCAGTGTGAGTGTATAAGTGTGAGGGTGTGTGTGAGTGTATAAGTGTGAGGGTGTGTATGTCAGTGTGAGGGTGTAAGTGTGAGGGTGTGTGTGTCAGTGTGAGTGTATAAGTGTGAGGGTGTGTGTGAGTCAGTGTGAGTGTATAAGTGTGAGTGAGTGTAAGTGTGTGAGGGTGTGTGTGAGTGTATAAGTGTGAAGGTGTGTGTCGTGAGTCAGTGTGAGTGTATAAGTGTGAGGGTGTGTGTGCAAGTCAGTGTGTCTGCATGTGAGTGTGTGTGCAAGTCAGTGTGCATGTGAGTGTGTGTGCGAGTCAGTGTGTGTAAGTGTGAGTCAGTGTGAGTGTATAAGTGTGTGTGCACGTGTCAGTGTGGAGTGTAAGTATGAGGGGTGTGCGTGAGTCAGTGTGAGTGTATAAGTGTGAGAGTGTGTTGAGTGAGTGTGTAAGTGTGAGGCGGTGTGCGTGAGTCAGTGTGAATGTATAAGTGTGAGGTGGTGTGCGTGAGTCAGTGGTGAGTGTATAAGTGTGAGGGTGTGTGAGTTAATGTATAAGTGTCAGGGTGTGTGCGAGTCAGTATGTCTGCATGTGAGTGTGTGAGTCTGTGAGTGTATGTGTGTGAGTCAGTGTGAGTGCATGTGAGTGTGTGTGCAGTCAGTGTGAGTATATAAGTGTGAGTGTGTGTCAGTGTGACTGTGTATGCAGTCAGTGTGCGTGCATGTGTGAGTCAGTGTGAGTGTATGAGTGTGTGCGCGAGTCAGTGTGAGTATATAAGTGTGTGCGCGAGTCAGTGTGAGTGTATGAGTGTGTGCGCAAGTCAGTGTGAGTGTATAAGTGTGTGT
>JAJIBD010016141.1:0-22930 GCA_021461705.1 Cryptotis parvus | reverse complement strand
AAATAAATATAAAACATAGCTAACATTGTACCAATGGGGGAAAAATGTGAGAACATTCAGACACAGGACAAGGATGACCACTCTCATTTTACTATATTTAACTAAGTATTAAATTCTCAGCCCTAGCAACAAAGAGAAGAGAGAGATTTAAAGGGCTTAAACTGGTAAATCAGAAATAAGACTAACCACATTCACATATGATGTAATTTATATATAAAATTCAACCCTAATGATGTCAACCAAAACTCCTAGATCACTAGATCACTAGATTCCCATTCATCATCTATTTGCTAGAGCGGGCACCAGTAATATCTCCATATGTCCTGTCTCATGATAGTAGAACCCAAAGGCATCCATTGCTCCAGGAACATAAAGAGCCTCAAACCATTATATTAGGTCATGAGAATGACCTAATATAATTGTTACTGGTATTTGGCTTATCAAATATGACACGAGCAGCTTGCCAGGCTTGCCATGCGGGTGGCATACTCTTGTAGTCACCTCTAAATAAAGCATTTATTGATGAACCGCAAGGCCACTTGAGCCGGGCTGTGATATTCTGGTCTGCTGGGTGGAGTTGTGAAGAGAGGGAAGCCCAGATGTGGAAAATAGTGGTCCCCATGGAGTTGGGGGGAGGGGTTGTCTGGCTTGTTGTGAGGCTATGCTGGGGTGGCAGTCCAGGGCTAGAACCTCGCCATGCTTCCCAGGTGCCTCACGAGCATCTGGGCACAGGAAGAGCAAGGAGCAGCTCTGCCCCATGTCTGAGAGTCTCTGGTTCAGCATACCTGGGCCGGATTAAAAAAAAACTGCTGCAGGGTGGGTGTCGATGATCTGGGCTGTGATAGTCTGGTCTGCTGGGTGGAGTTGTGAAAAAGAGAGAAGTCCAGATGTGGAAAATGGCGGTCCCCATGGAGTAGGGGGGTCGTCTGGCTTGTTGTGAGGCTCTGCTGGGATGGCAGGCCAGGCCTAGAACCCGCCATGCCTCCCGGGCACCTCATGAGCGGCTGGGCACAGGGAGAGCAAGTAGCAGCTCTGCCCGATGTCTGAGAGTCTCTGGTTCAGCATACCTGGGCTGGATTCAAAAAAGAAAAAAAACTGCTGTCGATGATCCAGGCTGTGATAGTCCTAGAAACAATAAATCTATATATTAAAGTAATATACACGCAGACATGGGGCAGAGCTGCTACTGTCTCTCCCTGTGACCAACCGCTCACGAGGCACCCGGGAGGGATGGTGGGTTCTAGCCCTGGCCCACCATCCCAGCAGAGCCTCGCAACAAGCCAGACAACCCCCCCACTCCATGAGGGCCTCCATTTTCCACATCCTGACTTCTCTCTCGTCAGACCTCCACCCAGCAGACCAGCCTATCAGCACAGCCCCGCGGTTTATCAATAAATGCTGGACTTAGAGATGCCTACAAGAGTATGCTACCTGCACGGCAGAGCCTGGCAAGCTACCCGTGTTGTATTTGATATATATGCCAAATACCAGTAACAATTATAGACCTCATTCCGAATGGATTGAGGCTCTTTATGTTCCTGGAGCAAGCAGATGCCTTGGGCTCTACTAGCATGAGACAGGACATATGGAGACGTTACTGGGGCCCGCTCGAGCAAATAGATGATGAACGGGAAGACAGTGATACAGTGATTAAAGTAATAGACTACAAACTCAGAGATGTTTCATTCTTTTTAATGAACTACAACATAGAAAGAATTTTTTTAAATCCTATTCATAATATATTACTTACAAAAGTACGAAATGGGTGACTGAAACATGTTCCATGTTCGGTTATTGAAAAAAAATATTAATCTTAAATTCCTACCTAAATAAATTGGTCAGTTCAACACAATAGCCATCAACATTATTTTGACCTTATTTAAGCACAACAAATATTAATAAAATTTTTATGACACCACAAAATTCTCAGAATATTAATAACAATTCTAATAAAGCAAATATTGGAGGCACTAGATTCCCTAAATCTAAACAATATTAAAGAACTATAGTAATAAAATCAGCATGGTACTGCATTAAAGAAAGACTCTCATTTCAGTGGAATAGATTTTAAAGCCCAGAGGTAAACTCTCTAATGAATGCATAAATATTATAGTCAGGGGATTAAGAGCATAAAGTGGTGCAAGCAACAAATGATCATTCAACAAATGATGCTGGGAAAACTGGTTAGCCTCATCACTTGATGACTTGACATTGCTTTATTTATCGATTTGCTTGAGCAGGCACCAGTAACATTTGTATTTGACCCTATCACGTGGCAATGTAGCCCAATGTAGCTTGCTTCAGGAATACAAAGAGTCTCAAACCATTTGATCAGGGTCTTGACGAAGAAGTCTGACCATCTTGTAGGTGGGCGGCCACGTGATCTTTTGACATCCTGTGCGATCCACTCTAGCGGTCATCTCCAAATCTCATTACATGTCCAGCCCATATGATTTTTGATGCCTTGGCAAATGAGACAGCATCCCTGACTCTGGAACAGTGATGGAGGTTGGAGCCCGGATTCCTTCATTCACTTGAGTGAGGTGTGATATTCCAAGCACAGCTCTTTCAATTCCTCTTTGGGAGACCTGAATAGCATTCTCATCCTGCTTTTGTAGGGCCCAGGTCTCCGAGGTGTATGTTAATGCAGGGAGAATGGTGGAGTTGAAGAGATGTGCCTGGAGCTGGAGGTTCTTTGTCTTTTTAGCTACTTCTTCGATACTTTTGAAGGCATTCCATGCCACTCTCTTCCTCCTGCACAGCTTAGGTTATAGGTGATTCATCATGGCTGCGGCAAGCGGTGACAGTAAGGTTAGGGAGCCCCTTGGCTTGCAGCCCCTGTTCCCGGGCGACTCTGGCAGGGCCTCAGACCCGACCCGCAGGGCGACACAATTATGGACATTGGTGGTCATCATTTTTTACCATCTTTACTGCTGCCATGTTCACCATGCTCATCAAGGACCACCAGTAAGATGACCGGGGCACAGGCCATATGTCCTCCAGCTATGTGTAGCGACTGAAGGGTATGTCCTTCTTGTCAGAATGGAGAGCAATATCACATTCAGCGACGCTCAGGGGTTACTCCTGGTTCTGCAATCAGGAATTACTCCTGGCCGTGCTTAGCCCAGCAAGCTACTAAGAAATACCGCCCGCATGGCAGAGCCTGGCAATCTGTCTGATGCATATGCAATATGCCTAAACCAGTAATGATGAACGAGCCTCATTCAAAACCAAACTAAATCAAACTAGATTGTTATGTCACTCAGACCCCATCTGAGATGTAAATCTTTTAAATACAGTGAGGAAAACAAAAACAGAATTCTGCACAATACTAACTCTAAGCAGTCTTCAATGAGACAAACCTTATTAAATCATAGAAACTCTGTTAAAGAAAACAAAATCAGAAATAGACAAACGGGACCATGTCAAACTTAAAGGCTTCTATTCAGACAAAAAATAATTCTGCAAATAGTAAGATATTCTCTTGAAAAGTAAAATTTATTTATTTGTACACCATTTGTTTATGAGGTACCCAGGAGGGTAGGTAGGTTCTAGCCCAGGCCTGCCAACACAGCAGAGCCTTGCAAGAAGCCAGAGGAACCCCCACACCATGAGGGCCACCATTTTCAAAACCTGGATTTCATAGCTCATCAGAGTTTTGCCCAGCAGAAGAGCTGATCACAAGTTCTGCTCATCAGAGTCCCACCCTACAGCAGTCTATTTCAAGTCCAGGTATACCTGACCCAGACACTCATATACACGGGCAGAGCTGCTACTGGATCTCCCTGTGCCCAGCTGATTATGAGGCACCCAGGAGGGTAGGCAGGTTCTAGACCTGACACGCCATTCCAGCAGAGCCTTGCAAGAAGCCAGAGGAACCCCCACACCATGAGGGCCTCCATTTTCAACATTCAGACTCAACAGCTCATCAGAGCTCCACCCAGCAGAAAAGCCAATCTTTCCCCAACTCGGTGGTGCAATTCAGTCAATAAATGCCCGAGATGAGAGGTTACTATAAGAGTATCCCACCCCCATGTCATAGCCTGGCAAGCTACCCGGGTTGTATTGATATGTCAAAGAGCAGTAATGATTATATACCTCATTCTCATGACCTGAAGGAATGGTTTGAGGCTCTTCATGTTCCTGGAGTGAGCAGATGCCCTTGGGCTTCACTAGCATGAGGACATATGGAGATGTTAATGGCACCCATTTGACCAAATCTATGAACAACGGATAGACAAGTGATGCAAGTGATACACCATTTATTAGACAAAGGGAAAATTTCCAAGATACAGAAAGCATTAAAACAAGCACCAATAATAAAAAATACTAGAAAATCTACTAAAAATGAGGAGAGTAGCTCAACAAAGAATAAAGATTGATGACAGACATATGAAAGTTCTCATTGTCATTAATTATCAAAAAATACAAATGAGTTGTTTTCTCACAACAGTTAGAATGACTTACATCATAAAGAATGGAAATACCAATGTTAGTATAAACGAAGAGAAGGATCCATCATTCACAACTGATGAGACTGTAATCTGGTCCTGTTTCTACAAAAATAATGTGGCAACTCTTTAGAAAATTAAGAAGAAACCTCCGCGATGACCCAGTGATCCCTTTCCAGATTCTTGTCCCAAACACCCAAGCATTAATTTACAATGCAATTACTACACATAGGTATATAGCGGAACTATTCGCAATAGCAAAGGTTTGGGAAAAAAAACCTCAAGTTTTCAATAACAGATGCGTGGATGATGAACATATGTAATAGATACAATGGAATACTACACAACTGACAAGAGATACAATCCTGTGTTTTTTTATAGACTGGTTGTAATTTGGGAGCATGATGGTAAATTGACACTAAATGAAAACTGACAGTAAATCTGATCTTTAGAAGGAAAAAAAAAGGCACTGGATGACTTTACTCATGTAGGGAGTATAAAGACATTATAGAGTTAGGGGTGCATGTCTAGCATGAAACTGGCCAGGAAATAATCTCTTCACAAAGTGGCCTCCTAGTTTCACTGAGCATGGCGCTGATGTAGCACTAGAGGCACCCCAAACGCCACTAGAGTGACCCTAGTGTTTCCCAGCACCTCAGGACCTGAGTGGTAGTGCATCCTTGGGCGTTGCCATGGACTTCCAATTCTGTTGCCTGAGTATTGTCAGATGTAGACCCCCCAGCCCCTTAGCACCACTTAGGAGCCGCCACTTTCACCCCTCCCCACAACACGGAAGAAACAAAACCAGGTAGTAATGGAAACCTCTCCTGAGATATTGTCAACAGAACAGTGAACTGAGGAGGCAAAAGGTGGTGGAGGGTTTTTGACATTCTGGTGGGGAAGGGTCTGTGAAGTAACATACAAATATAAAACAGTAATATGGAAATAGTTGCTAATCACATTACTTCAATAAAACTTTAATGAAGATGGCTGTCAAAGAACTATGGATATTGATAAAATACTATTTAAAGCCTTGGAGATAGTCAAAGTATAGGTCAATGAAGTATTACAGACTTGAAACCAGGTTGATTTGGTCCACCACCAACAGGCATCATTGCATCGCATTCAGGCAGGCAGAGCCGGACTGAGAATTACCAGGAGTAATTCCCATGCTCTAGACACCACCAAGGAATCATACTAAAAGAAAACGTAAACAGAGTCTGATATTTTCATGTATCTTATTTCACCTGTCTGACCCTGTGGAATCATTGTTACCTGTTTTCTGTTACGGTTATGATTATAATGACCTTAGGGGTCTTAACAATATTCCAATGCTACTTTTAACCACAAGGTTAATGTTCAAGCTCCTGCTTGAGTATTTTAAGTTAAATTCTTGTGGTGGTGGTTTTGTTAAGTTTTTTTTTTTTGTAATGGAAATAAAGACCTGAAACTAAATGAAGGTGAAGAATTCACGAGAGGCACATTTTCTTTGTGCCTCTGCTCATCACAAAGGTCAAAACAAGTATCACTGCAGCATTACTTCCAGAAAATGTATGTTCCTGTCTCTTCTTTTATTTTCATAAAAATTATGTCTTCCGCATAAATCATTTAAGTTATACATTTTCCCCACAGCTCTCAGCACTGGTCCTAATCCATTTTATCTTAGATTTCCAATAATTCAGCTTTACTATTACTTGTTCCAGTTATGTAATCAATTATAATTGCTTTGCAAATAGATTTAGGATCTAAGCATCCTTATCTGAGTGTATTTGCAAATATCTCTATAATAGACTTTCTAATAATATTCCAGTAGAGCAAATAATCCATTAATCTGCTAATTTTAAATAAAAGTTATTTTAGATAACAAATAAACTAAATAGCTTCTTTACCTTACAAAGATATTTTCCCTTTTATTACATTATATTTTTCTTTAGAAATAAATAAATTCAAAGTTCCCCCACAATTGTGGCAAAACTAGAAAAACTTGCATTTTATAAAAAGCATGTCTGTGATGCAAGTCTTTAGTTTTAGTTTATGGATACCCTTTTTGAGAATAGTAAATAAACACTATAAAGTATTTCATGAGCTAAATTGGGAAAACTTTTGCACAAATCAACCTATGAAAAATTTTGTTTAATTCTTATAAAATTTTTTGTCGTTCCTAAGTATGTACATAATACTTAGGGTGTTAATTCATAAACAATTCTTTGAATTTTTTATGTAGAATATTAAGCTTCTTTTTAATCTATTTAACTCAATTCTTAAATAATTATAATAACATTATTGTATATTTGTTGGACTGCTACACAATCTTATCACTTCTAGAAAACTGCATTACTTAAGAGATGTTTTAATGCCTTATTTCTCAGACCAAAGAGATAGTCCATGAACTAGTGCACGATGCCTGAACATCACCAGAAATAGCCTCTGAGCACTCCAGGTATGTCCCAAAGAGAGACTAAAAGAAAAAGAAAATGTCTAATGTCTAAGTCTAACCAGAAGATATCACATTTGCTGCTCTCTACAATTATCGTATATTTAATCATTAATTCACTTTTCAGTAATAGGCAGAACATTATATTAGTCCAAGCAAATAAATTTTGTACTTAAATATCTGAGGTAAACAAATTCTTATTAGAATGTAAAAAACAATAGTTATTTTATATGAAGAATGATTATTATAAAACACTTAAAGCCCCCAATATTTGACATTGTTTGGATAACTGAATAGAAAAAGTTGCAATTAACTAAGATATAAAGATGAGGGAAGTTAAATTCATAGGAATAAGAACAGAAATTGTATATTCATTTTTTGGGTTTTTTTTTTTTTTTTTTGCTTTTTGGGTCACACCCGGCGATGCTCAGGGGTTTCTCCTGGCTTTGCACTCAAGAATCACTCCTGGCGGTGCTCAGGGGACCATATGGGATGCCAGGGATCGAACCCAGGCCGCCATGGGCCGGCCGCGTGCAAGGCAAACACCCTACCCGCTAGGCTATCACTCCGGCCCCAGAAATTGTATATTCACTTTTTTATGTTCTCTATTATTTCATTTTTAAGTTCTCCATTATTTCTTCATATGTTATTTAAATTATTTTTTATTTTACAGTTATGAAGGTTAGAAGGAAGGATTTTTGAGTTATTTAGATATGTATTTGGAAGAAATGAGCATATAAATATATTTAAAGCTAGAGGGTATTTGAAATCATAGTAATTAAATTATAGAAAAAATAAAAGGCAACTGGGAGGTAGTTCAACATTTATGATAGGAATGGAATAAAGGATAATATAGCATAATGAATAGGTATGATTACTAAATAAAGAGAAAACAATAGGATTTTGTTTATCTCATTAGCCAATAAATTGTTTAAAAGACATAATGACCAATTATGCCAAATGTTGCTAATAATTCTATGAAAGTGGGGACAGAGACCTGCCATAGGTTTTGACGACTGGGAAGTAATGAAGTAATAGGAATTGAAATTCAGGTTGGTGAGTCCCCCTAAATAGTGAGTCTGCTTAGTGACAGAGAACACCTGTCACAAGTGATAAGACTGAATGCATATAACTTTGTATCAGTGAAATCTATATCATCTGCCAACATCAACAGATTTATTTAGCTTTTCAATTAGAAAATGTTACTAGTAAAAGTGTATTTTTTTCTTTCACAATTACATTGGTATTAAATTTTATTATACCATAATTAAATATACAAGCACAAAGTTTCTAATGATTGGTTTCACTCAAGCGGTGCTCAAGCACCCATCCCTTCACGAGTGCACCTTTACAACACCAATGTCCCCAGATTCCCTCCCCCTTTTTCAGCAAGCCTCTATGGAAAACATTTTCTTTTTTCTTTCTTTTCTTTCTTTCTTTCTCTTTCTTTCTTTCTTTCTTTCTTTCTTTCTTTTCTTTCTTTCTTTCTTTCTTTCTTTCTTTCTTTCTTTTCTTTCTTTCTTTCTTTCTTTCTTTCTTTCTTTCTTCTTTCTTTCTTTCTTTCTTTCTTTCTTTCTTCTTTCTTTCTTTCTTTCTTTCCTTCCTTCCTTCCTTCCCTTCCTTCCTTCCTTCCTTCCTTCCTTCCTTCCTTCCTTCCTTCCTTCCTTCCTTCCTTCCTTCCTTCCTTCCTTCCTTCCTTCCTTCCTTCCTTCCTTCCTTCCTTCCTTCCTTCCTTCCTTCCTTCCTTCCTTTCCTTCCTTCCTTCCTTCCTTCCTTCCTTCCTTCCTTCCTTCCTTCCTTCCTTCCTTCCTTCCTTCCTTCCTTCCTTCCTCTCTTCTTTCCTTCTCTCCCTTCCTTCCTTCCTTCCTTTCTTCCTTCCTTCCTTCCTTTCTTCCTTCCTTCCTTCCTTCTTCCTTCCTTCCTTCCTTCCTTCCTTCCTTCCTTCCTTCCTTCCCTTCCTTCCTTCCTTCCTTCCTTCCTTCCTTCCTTCCTTCCTTCCTTCCTTCCTTCCTTCCTTCCTTCCTTCCTTCCTTCCTTCCTTCCTTCCTTCCTTCCTTCCTTCCTTCCTTCCTTCCTTCCTTCCTTCCCTTCCTTCCTTCCTTCCTTCCTTCCTGCCTTCCTGCCTGCCTGCCTGCCTGCCTGCCTGCCTGCCTTCCTGCCTTCCCTGCCTTCCTGCCTTCCTTTGCTTTCATATTTCAAAAAAAGTCCATGTTTTTTTAAAAAAAAAAAGACTGGACCATTTAACATTTCCACCAACAATGGATAAGAATACCATTCTGCCCACATTCATGCCAGCACTGGTTGTTCATGTATTTTTGAATTTATGCCAATCTCTGTAGTGTGAGATATCTCATTGTTGTTTTGATTTGAATCTCCCTGATTATTTATGACAAAGATCTTTATTACATGCCCTTTTTACCATTCAAATTTCTTCTTTGAGAAGTTTTTTGTTCATTTGTTCTCCCCATTTATTGATGAGGTTGGATCCTATATTACTTCTAAATTTCTACCAGTGCTTTATATATCTTGTATATTAACCCCATATTAGACGGGCATTGACTGAATATTCTATCCATTCCATAGGCTGTCTTTGCATCTTTCTTACCTTTTCTTTTGATGTGCAGAATCTTTTTAGTTTCATGCAATATAGTTTGTTTATCTTTGCTTCTACTTGTTAGGTCTGTGATATTTCATATTTGAAGATACCTTTAACTCAATGTTGTGGGGGGGTTTTGCCTATGTTTTCTTTGTCGTATATTATAAATTCAGGTCTTATGTTGAGATCTTTAATCCATTTTAATCTGACTTTTGCACATGGCATAAGACACAGGTATGCATTTACTTTTTTATATGTAGTTGCCATGTTTTTCCATTAGCACTTGCTGAAGCTTTCCTTTTTCCACTTTCTTATCTTTTGCTCTTTATCAAAGCCAAATGGAATTTAAAGGAACTTTCCTGAGCATAGTCAAAACCATCTACCACAAGTTTACTGCAAATATTATTGTCATTGGGGAAAAACTAAAAGCCTTCCCATAAAATCAGGAAAAGACAAGCTTCCCCCTAAGATCACCATTCTATTGAAAATAGTACTGGAAGTACTTGCCATAGCAATTAGGAAGAAAAGTGTTTCCAGATAGGAAAAGAAGCCAAATTATTACTATTTGCAGATGCCATGATACTATACTTAGAGAATCATAAAGTATTTACTAAAAACCACCTAGAAAAAATAGATATGTATAATAGAAATGCAGGTTACAAAATCAGTACCCCAAAATTCTTGGTTTTCCTATATGCAAAAAAGAGAAACTTATATTTAAAAAAATACTGTTCACAATTGTGCCTCATAAAGTTAAATACTTATGATTCATCTTAACTAAAAATGAAAAGGACCTTTACAAAGAAAACTACAAAATATAACCTGAACAAATAAAAGAGGACATGATGAAATGGAAACACATTCCCTGTTCATGGATTGGAGAATCAACACTGAAAATATGCCAATATACCCTAAAGCACTATACCCATTCAATGAAATACCTATAAGGATTTCTATGACATCTTTCAAAGAAATTGACCAAACACTCCTGAAAAACTTATGAAACAATAAACCACCAAGAATAGCTAAAGCAATCTTTGGGAAAAAGAAGATGGGAGGCATCACATTCCCAATTTCAAACTGTAATGCAAAGTTGAGTAATTAAAACAGCATCCTATTGAAATAAAAAAGTAGACCTGTGGACCTGTGGAATAGAATTGAATATCCTTACAAACATCCTTAAATATGTGATCACCATTATCTTTAACATAGACTAAAGTTTGTCTTTACACTTTCTGTATTTGTCCCTCCACTTGAATTTGTTTTCTCTACAAAATGTCAATGGAGCTCTAATGACTATGAAAAGTCCACATTTTTTGTCGCATTCACACAAATAGAATTTATTATATCTGTTATTCCTAAAGGTTTTACATTTTACCTCTTTTGAGGAACAACCTGGCAGCTTACTTCTGTGTTTCATTGGGTACTCAGGAGCCCATCTAAAGTGCTGGGGACTAAACAAGTTTCAGCTGCATGCTTTTAAGTGTCTTTAGTCACCATGAAGGTAGCCTGCTTTTATATTTTGCTAAAAGAAAAATTTTGCTTTTTTATCACACTAGATGATGCTCAAAGTTTCATCTTGGCTCTTCACTCAGAAATGACTTCTGGCTGGGCACATGGTAAGCATCTGTATGCTGAGGATCAAACCTTGGTGAACTATGTGCAAGGGAAGTACTCTACCCGCTGTACTATCTCTCTCGTCATTGTATTTACACTTTAAAAAAATAATTATTGGGGGCAGCGGAGTGATAGTACAGTGGTTAGGGCATTTGACTTGCAGATGGCCAACTGGGGTTGGATCCCTGGCATCTCAGATAGTCCCTCAAACACTGCTCAGAATAATTCCTAAGTTCAGAGCCAGCAGTAACCCCCGAACATCACCAAGTATAGAACCACACCCCAAGGAAAAAGAATTATTGATAAAAAGCAAGTTAAAATGTAGAAGTTTACCACTAATGATGGCTTTTTAAATAATGAACTTGGTTATATTATATATTTCATGAGATGCCACCATGAGAACAATCAGTGAAATGAAGGCAAAAGTGCATGAAGGACAAAGGCTCAAACTAATATTCTCACACTGTCATAGTCTTTTCGACTGACAAGTAGAGCTTTTATTTATAAAAGTCATAAAAACTTCTCAAACTTGTAATTCCACTCTATATAGAAATAATGACCTGTTTAAAATAATAGCATTCTGATTTATATTTTAATACCTGATTCATGCATCTGTTACACACATATTTCCATTTCCAGGACTATAACTTTCATTGGAATTAATTTTAGGTTTCTAATTTATAAATTACATCATAAATTAATTATACTGTATCACTGTATCACTGTCTTCCTGTTCATCATCAACTTGCTCAAGCAGGAACCAGTAGCATCTCCATATGTCCTGTCTCATGCAAGTAGAGCCCACGGGCACCTGCTTGCTCCAGGAACATAAGAGCCTCAAACCATTCCATCAGTTCATGGGAATGATGTCTATAATTGTTACTGGTATTTGGCATATCAAATACGACATGGGTAGCTTGCCAGGCTCTGCTGTGCAGGTAGCATACTCTTGTAGTCATCTCTAAATTCAACATTTATTTATGAACCGTGCAGCCGCAAGTGGCGCGTGAGCCGGGCTATGATAGGCTGGTCTGCTGAGTGGAGTTCTGACGAGGGGGAAGTCGGATGTGGAAAATGGAGGCCCTCATGGAGTGGGGGCCATCTGGCTTGTTGTGAGGCTCTGCTGGGGTGGTGGGCCAGGGCTAGAAACCGCCATCCCTCCCGGCGCCTCATGAGCGGCTGGGCACAGGGAGAGCAAGTAGCAGCTCTGCCCCATGTCTGTGAGTAAAATTAAATTAAATTAATTACAACTATTTTTAATTATGAATGGAGTTCACTTTTGTGAGTATCACCCCAAAATAATGATCCAAACTATTAACACAGTTTAATTAGTTATTAATATGACATTTCTATTTTGTCTTAAAACATTCTTTTAAGTTAAAACCCTCTGTTGCAGAAGTTAAAGTCAGGGGCCAGAGTGATAGTCCAGTGGGTAGAATGTTTGCTTTGCACATGGCCGGCCCATGCCGGCCTGGGTGCAATCCTCAGCATCACATATGGTCCCCCGAGCACTGCCAGGAGTAATTCCTGAGTGCAGAGCTAGGAGAAACCCCCTGAGCATTGCCAGGTGTGACCCAAAAAGCAAAAAAAAAAAAAAAGTTAAAATCAGATAACTCAACTCAACTCAATTTTTTCTTTGGCTAAATCACCCATTTTTATTCTGCTGATAGAGGCTGACAGTTAATTTTAATATAAATTATTTAATTTAATCAAAATATACTTAAATTTTAATCAAATATGTGGTTATAAGAGTGTAGAGGAAAATTGTCCTCAGAAACATGAAGATAAATTGTACCTGCTTCAAATAATGTAAGTACTTTTATTTCCCGTATCAGGGTGAAGTAATGATAAAATGAACTCTGTAACCTTTCTCAGGATCTTTGAGAGAACCATTGATATAACACCTTCTTTCTCTACTCTCTACTTCTACCTTGGTTTTACTACTGAACAGCTTTAGCACTAAATTTAGAAAACTGAAACACATGAGCTCTACTTTTAATTGGTCAATGAAAATTTCGCAGACCTAATAGAAGGAAAAAGTATGCTTCTGACACAATTTAAGATATGAAGAAGCATAACACAAGATTTTTATTCTCAAGGAGTTTTCCAGGGTAATTGGAGAGGAAAGAAAACTCATTTTATCTTTAGAATAATTCTGTAAGGCATAGATTAGTATCCTTATCTGAGCACAGCTATTAAGAATATGAACTTATTTTCTTTGAGGGGATAATTTCTCAGCAATTTTGGAATACTATAAATGGAACTGGAGAGAGACTGTTAATGTAAAACACTGAATACTAAGCAAATTCTAGAAAGTCACAATGACAAACTACACTTTTTTTCTTACTTTTTTGATTAGAATGCATGCATATCATGGATTATGCACCATATGGAGTCAAAATCATAGTAATTTATATCATTATAATGCTAGCAGAAAGCAAAAGTACCAAGATAATACCACACCCTTTAACAAAATAACACCACAAACAGATCAACTGTTCACAATTTACAAATAGGACATATGGAAAGGTCATTGGTCTTCTTCTGAGTCTTAGAGAATTGTTTTCTGATTACAAATGTTTGCTCAAAAATAAAAAATAATCTAATATGAATCTTATTGATTTAAAATTAAAATTGGTGTGAAGGTAGATAGAAAGCAACTGAACATAAAGCATTCAACCAATGATGGAGGCAGTGATCAGTGAATATGGCAGTCAGATGAGTTCTTGTCTTCTGTCACATACAATCCTAAAATCTCTTCGATAGCAGAGGACCATGTATTGACTTATGTGATTAGGAATTTCAGAGATTTAAGTTGAAATAACTAGAGACAAAACACTTTTGTCACTAAGGCAATGTCCCCCTATTTTTCAATTTCAGGTTCTTTCTATTACATTAGTCCTATAATTTAAATGTTATCATTTCAAAATTTTGAGTCAAAATAAAATAAATAGAAGATAAATTAATAGAATAAGCAATTATTACTAGTAGCTTTAGTTTAAATTAGCAAAGATAATTTGAATAAATTCACACTACTATGAAATGTAATGTTATATAAGATTAAATATGTATTGTCAACTAATTTTCTTTCTATATTTATTTGAATTTGATAAAATAAAAAGCCTGAATGATTTAATTAAAGCTATAGCTTAAAATATTTAAAGATCAAATTTTCATTTATATAATTTAAAATGTGATTATTTCAAATTAATTAAAATAGAAGATAGAGTAAGATAATTCATACATTCCATTTTTTCAATGAGCCACAGTCATTAAAATAAAATTACTTCTGGCTCTGTAAAACTGGAGTTAAAGTGGCAAGAAATGCAACTGCTTTATCTCCCATACTATCTCTCTGTTCCTTATCATTATCACTATCTTCCCATTGATTATTGATTTGCTTGAGCAGGCTCTAGTAACATCTCCATATGTCCTGACTCATGCTAGTAGAGCCCAAGGGCATCTGCTTGCTCCCGGAACATTAAGAGCATCAAACCATTATATTAGGTCATGGGAATGACCTAATATAATTGTTACTGGTATTTGGCATATCAAATACAACACGGCTAGTTTGCCAGGCTTATCGTGCGGGTGGCATACTCTTGCAGTCACCAGCATTTATTGATGAACTGCATGGCCTCAAGTGGCCATGCGAGCTGAGCTGTGATAGGCTCATCTGCTGGGTGGAGTTCTGACGAGAGGGAGGTCAGGATGTAGAAAGTGGCTGCCCTCATGGAGTGGGGGAGTCTTCTGGTATGTTGTGAGGCTCTGCTGGGGGCGCAGGCCAGGACTAGAACCTGCCATCCTACCCAGGCACCTCGTGTGTGGCTGGGCGCAGGGAGAGCCGGTAGCAGCTCTACCCCATGTCTGTGAGTCTCTGGATCAGCATACCTGGCCCAAATTGAAAAAAAACTGCTGCAGGGTGGGTGTCGATGATCTGGGCTCTGATAGCCTTGTCTGCTGGATGGAGTTCTGAAGAGAGGGACTCACAGACATGGGGGAGAGCTGCTCCCAGCTCTCCCTGTGCCCAGCCACTCATGAGGCTCCTGGGGTGGCTGGTGCTAGTCCTGGCCCGCCACACCAGCAGAGCCTCGCAGCAAGCCAGACAACCCCTCCACTCCATGAGGGCTGCAGTTTTCCACATCCGGACCTCCCTCTCCTCAGAACTCCACCCAGCAGACGAGCCTATCACAGCCCGGATCATCGACACCTACCCTGCAGCAGTCTTTTTCAATCCGGCCTGGTATGCTGATCCAGAGACTCACAGACATGGGGCAGAGCTGCTACTGGCTCTCCCTGTGCCCAGCCACTCATAAGGCGCCCGGGAGGGATGGCGGTTTCTAGCCCTGGCCTGCCACCCCAGCAGAGCCTTGAAACAAGCCAGACGACTCCCTCCACTCCATGAGGGCCGCCATTTTCCATATCTGGACCTCCCTCTCATCAGGAACTCTGTTTCTTATAGCAAAAAAATATTCTAGGCCAGAGAGATGGTGTAGCAGTCAGAGTGCTTGCCTTGCTGGAGGCTGACCATACCTAACACCACTTACTATCGTCCACTCCCTCAGTCCCACAGTCCGACCCAGAGTGATCTTTGAGAACAGAGCTAGGAGTAAACTCTGAACACACCCCAAATCATCCCCCTGGCAGAAAGGGGGAAGGGATCATAATGTTGATAAGGTAAAAGGTTCATATCATATTCTTTTTTCCCATTTCTCTAAAAAACATTCAAAACACTACATTCTCTCTGTCTCTCTCTCTCTCTCTCTCTCTCTCTCTCTCTCTCTCTCTCTCTCTCTCTCTCTCTGGATAGTTAGCTAGTAGACATGACAGCACTGAAAGGTGGTGAGAGATTAGCAGATCAGTTAGGGGTCTGAAACCTAAGGAATGATCCTTTGACTTGTTCCTGAGTTTTCTTTTAGCCTCATATGTACTTAGAGATGAAGGACCTGACAATAATGAAAAACTAATATGTCAGGACAAAGGTGAAAAAAAAATTAAAACAACTCTTCTGTCTAGCGAATGGATTAGCAAAGGATCCAACCAACAAAACAGAAATTTTTAGACAATACTTGTTTTAAGTACAAAATCAGAATGTGGGGGGTAGGGTGGAAGAAACATTGCCCCATCAGTAAGATAAATGGGCCAACATTAGCATGTCCACATGGCAATTGTGATTTCCAGCTTCACCTAGAAATAAGGATTTCATCACTGTTGTTGAGTGAAAATCCCCACTACTTCAATGAAGTCAAAAAGGGTAACAGAAGCCAGGACTTTCATATACATACACATACACATACACATACACATACACATACACATACACATACACATACACATACACACACACATACATATACATACATATACATATACTTATACATATACATATACATATACATATACATATACATATACACATACATATAAGAAAGATATATATGTCTTATATAAATATAAATAATATAAATATAAATATATATATAAATAAATAAAAATATCTATATATTGCTGGGTGGTTCACACCCAGCAATGCTCAGAGGTTATTCCTGGCTTTGCACTCAGGAATTACTCCCGGTGGTGCTTGGGGCACCATATGGGATGCAGAGGATTGAACCCGGATCTGACCATATACAAGGCAAAGGTCCGACTAGCTGGACTATTGTTCAGGCCCTAGGAGCCAGGACTTTAATGATTACTTAGTAATGAGGCCATCCCTATTTCAGTATCATGGGAGTCCAATTAGGAAGTTGGGTATTTCACTTCTTCTCTCAGTTCAGATCTTAGTGAAAAAATAAGTATATGGACTTCATCAAACTGATAAAAATATTTATTAATCATATTATTAAATATATACAAAAGTATTAAAATATTTGTAAAATTAAAAGTATTAAAAGTGTTTGAAATATTTACAAATATTGCATAGTCTATGGTAATATTACACTTAGCCATAAAATAGTACATGCTTCCTCCTTAAGATCTAAAATAAGGAAACATCCATTTTCACCACTTGTATTCGGCAAAGTGCTTAAAATTCTGCACACCATAATAAGCAAGTAAAAGAAACAGAAGGCACACACATATAGTACATAAAGAAATTTAACTGAGCCTTTATATGTGACATATTTATAGATGTTTGTGTAGAAGAAAAATTTAAGGATCTACAAAATAATTGTAAAACCAATACGTGAGTTTAGCAACACCACAGGATCAAAGATAAGCATACAAAGCAAAGTAGAATTTTATTATACTAGCAAGGGAGAGATGGATTCTAAAATTTAAAAAAACAATAAAAATACAATATAATTTGTGTATGCTCAAAAATCCTTAAGTATAAATTAAAAATAAACAATGTATATAGTTAAAACTGCACAATACGTCTGAAAAATATCAAAGTAGATCTAAACAAATCTAAAGAATATTTATGTTCATGAACTGGGAAGTTTTTGTAGTAGTGATGCCTTTCTATTAAAACTGATATACAGATTCAATATGTGTACTGCAGAAATCTCTGAAAAATATTTGTACATATGGATAACATTATTATAAAATGTGTATAGAATAGGCATGTGAAGTGCAATTGATGAAAATGAAATTTGAAACGGATATAAAGTAGAAGAGCTGCTACTGGCTCTAACTGTGCCCAGCCTCTCATGAGGTGCCTGGGAGGATGGCAGGTTCTAGCCCTGGCCCGCCACCCCAGCAGAGCCTCATAACAAGCCAGATGACCCCCACTCCATGAGGACCTCCATTTTCCACATCTGGACTTCCCCCTCGTCAGAACTCCACCCAGCAGACCAGCCTATCACAGCCCAGCTCGTGTGGCCACTTGCGTCTGTGTGGTTCATCAATAAATGCTGGATTTTGAGATAACTACAAGAGTATGCTATCCTCACGGCAGAGCCTGGCAAGCTACCTGTGTCGTATTTAATTTGCTAGATACCAGTAACAATTATAGACCTCATTCCCATGACCTGATGGAATGGTTTGAGGCTCTTTATGTTCGTGGAGCAAGCAGGTTCCCTTGGGCTCTACTTGCATGAGACAGGACATATGGTGATGTTACTGGTGTCCGCTCGAGCAAATCGAGGATGAACTGGAAGACAGTGATACAGTGACAGTGATAAAGTAGAAGGCAGCATTCTGTTCAATTCTGTGACTTATTTTCTCCTGTGATAAGCATGGTTTAGTACTGTTTGAAAGAAATACAAATGCATCAAGTAAACAAAGAACCCAAGAACCCAGAAACAGAACCATATGAATATGTTTAATTTTAACTTTTGACTATATTCAAAAGTAACATTAGAGAGGAAAGAGAGCCTTTAAAAACCAATAATGTGCTGCCTATATTTAAAATAAAAATTATCTCTCAAGTCTCACAAATGTACATAATACAACCCAAAATACATTATGTACTTAAAAGTACAATATGTACTTATATATTTTTTTGAAAAAAATAGAATCTTGGAATCTTGAGCTAGGAAAAATAGATGCTAAAATTTACTTATAATACATTTTCCATATAAAGGAAAAATATATATTTCGATATGCTGAATTTTAAGCAATTGGTAAATCATTAAAGGGTAGAAATTATTTTAAAACCACATCCCCAAACAAAGAAGAGTTTAGCACATAGTAAACTTTTTGTTAAATATGGAATTGTTTGCCCCTAAAATAATTTAATAATTTTTTTTCACCCAGTACTTCTTAATTTTACTGAAATGAAGATTGAGTCTTTCCAGCTTTAATTATATTAAATAAAAAAAATTATGGTTAGTCTAATATCATTGAAATGCTAGTAAAAGAAATTGAACACAAAGGATATGTGAAGACACACTGAGCTTCTTTGATAACATCTGATTAATAAACTAGGCACATTGAAAGCATAAAAATAAATAGCTATCAAAGAATATATGATAAAATGTTCTGTGAAGTTTCTCTCCTCTTAAAGCATCTTATTGTATGTAATACTTTGTAGACCACTTTTGATCAAAGGCATGGATCAAATATGTATTTCCTTCACTGGGAATTGAGTGGGAAACAGAATAGACTGACTCAGGGAAAAATGCTTTTTTTTGAGCCAGCAGGGAAGTTATGAAACAGACACAACTAAGCAACTATTATGAAAATGTGGAAATAAATCATCACGTATACACATTATCTTAAATGTAGTAATAACAATAGATTTATCACAAGAAGCATTAATACTTTGTTATTTCCAGGGAAGCATGCGTTTTTAATATTCAGTGAAATTCATCAAATTTTGAAAGTTGTTGGAACTTTTTTGAACACAGGCAGCCTACTGAGTTTCCACTAATGGTTCTTTGTTTTATGGTCTCATTTGACAATCCCATGGGTTACATTAGAAGGAAACTATGCTCACTGAACAAAGAACAAACCTCATCTTGATTAAATTCTAGTTCAAGTAATCTAGAAATATTCCAGGTCTTTTCTTGAAGTTTATTGCATTCAACAAAGGTTATATTGTTAAGGTAAACATTTCAAATTTACAAATGTATGTGGCTTATTTTCCAAATCTCTCCTCACTTTACTGAACTCTGCAAGGTGTTCTGCACCATTTTCTCTCTTTGTTGAACCAAAAAATAAATAAATAAATAAAGCGCATGGATTTAAGCAAGGCTCCAAAGCAGAAATCACCAAGGAGTTTGTATCCTGATTGATGATATTTGTTGTTTTTATTAAGCTGGAAAGCAACAAAGACTTGCCGTGATATAATTGTGTCACATTGAAGATGAATTCCTAGTTGTAGAATGGCTCACCTCCCATTGCTGCCATATGGATTCACTCACACGCCCTGTTATTCAGATTCACGAACTATATCTCTGAGGGGATTCAAGCAAACAGCTAAAATTTACCGACAAATTGGGTTCCCGTGGCTGGAAATTCAGGGACACCCTTGGGAGGGGGTGTTGAGTCTCTGTCCTGAGAAGCCCTGGGAGCCACATCCGTACCCAACTATTGCCACCATGACAACCAAATTTTGTCTAACTCCATGGCTTCACTAAGTAGAGATCTACAGACTAATCCAGTTTTATATGTCCTGAAGTTACTAGGCACCTCCAAATTTCACTGAACTTTCAGAATGAGTGTATCAAGTTAGATGAAACAGTAACACAGATGCCTACTAAACTCAAACAAAAAACAGTAACACAGGTTTAATGAGTGACTAACAGCTTAGTAAATCCTCTGACAAAGATTTAGCAATCCCATAGTGAGATAGAACAATTTTCACAAATTTTCTTTTACTAAAGTATTTTTGATAATTCATGTAGCTATTTTATTATAACAAGCAATGCAAAACAAATTATAGCATGCTTGCTAAGGGGGCAGGCTTGGGGATTGTTGGGAAAACAATGACAATGGTGGAGGGAAGGTCAGTCTAGTGCTGGGATTGGTGCTGGGACATCAAAATCATGTAACAACTCTATTATGAACAACTTTGCAAACCTTGGTGCTTAAATGGAGTTAAAACAATTGTAGAATTAGTTACTGGGCTAAGAATAAAGTATAATAGGAGTTTTAATGTATTTGGAGGCTAATCCTCAGGGTTCACAAATTTCTATCCTTGTCACTCCTAATTAAGTAGGTCTCTTATTTTATTTTATTTTCTTACTGGATTTGTTCTATTTCACTCAAGATTAGGTATCATGAAGTTAGCACATTAAAACAATTTCATAAATGTGAAAAATTAATTACAACAAAAATAACTTATATAAAACTAAAGTATCCTTTGACTATCTCTTTATCACTTTGTTCATTTTATGAACTCTGGATGCACAAAAAACAACTCATCTCTTTTAAAATTTCTTTTAGAAAAGTTTTAAGATAAATTTTATAAGGAATATGAGAGAAAAAGAAAAAAATGCATATGAATTTTTGAAAATCCATACAAATCTTATCAATGGCAATGCTTTTAGCATTCTACAGACATTATTCCATTCAGAATACCAATATTTCATGTAATTTACTGCAAGTTTCTATTTTTAATGTCTACATTTTTTTTGGTAATTCTCTCATTTCACCTCTATCAATTCCATAATACCTATTTTTTCCTAGAGTTTTTCTCTGATTTATTGATTTCTCTAATATTTCTGTATTTCTAGATACAGCCCATTCCTAGGTTTTATTTAGAGTTATACCCCCCAGTGAACTTGATTTACTTGCTGTATTCATTATCCCACCAGTAGATTTCCCATGCCTATTTTAATAATACAAAATGCTTTGCAGGGTATACGTTGTATTTTCTTCTTTGGTCTTATAAATTTATAATGAGAAAGTGAATACCCTTCGAATAAAATAAATGTCGAGACCTTTAGAGTGTTCATGTACTAAAACAACTGCTGAGTCATAATGTCTTTAAAATTTTTTCCTTTGATTATATTCAACTAAAAATGACCATAATATCTATTTTCCCCGCTCTGAATAGTATCTATTCTTAATTTTATAAAATAGATGATATTTAAAAATATCCCTGTTTTCATATGTAAATCATTGACTTGGGTACTGACAAAATGTCATGATAAGAATGGCAGTTTTGCATTTTCTATAAAAAAAAAAATCAGTCCCCCACTTTAAAAGCTCTGAACTTGGTATTAGGTAATAAAGGTAAAATTATTTAAAATTTTCTGAAAAAAGTTATATTAACTTTTAGATATTAAACTACTCTGATAAATTATTTAACACTCAGTTATTCATTGCAAAGGTCAGAATATTCCAATAAGCTTGGCATTTCTAGATTATATGAGAAAAAGGGAAAAAAGGATACAGGGAGTATGTTCAAATAATTAGAATCAGAAAAGACAAATTGATGAGATCAATTGTTATCTTAACATAAATTCTATATATTAGAATGATTTAGTAATAATTTTGTGTCATAAAATTGATACAAGGTAGCTAATATTTTACATGGGGATTGCTTTCCAGACCCCTCCCTGCCGCCCCCGCCGCCCCTCCCCACATTGGTGTCTTTCTTTCCTTTCTCCAGCAGCAAGGCAGATGCTTCTTCCCAAGTCCTTCCCTCTCCTTTGGCAGGGATAAAGTCTGGCAAGATCCAGGTCTCCCCTCATTTGTGCTGGGGTGGGGAGGGGGTCACTGGCTAGGCCACCTCTCAACAGGATGCAGAATTATTTAGGTTAGTGTGTGTCTATGAACATATGTGTGTTAGGGACACCAAAAAGACACAGCAAAGTGGTCTGAGAAGGATTCAGTATTGATTTCTTTGTTACTATTTGACCTTTATTTGACACTGGATTTCACTAAATGTTTGTAATGAGAAATGAGATGCTGGATTTACATCAACCTAGTGCTTGAATGTAACAAATGAAAGAGGAGAGAAACTAATTGAAGTGTATCCAAGGGTTTTTCTGACAACTGGTGAAAAGTAATATTAGTTATTTAAAAATGAATTTTTTAAACATTGACAAATAATATAAAATGCTTTTTTAATTGTTGGATTAATTTCTATGGAACCACAAAAATAGACTAACTATATATGACTTTTGTTGTTTTTTGTTTTGGGGGCCATACCCACGGTACTTAGCAGTTACTCCTGGCTCTGCACTCAGAGATCACTCCTGAAAATGCTCCCAAACCATATGCTGTGCTGCAGACTGAACCCAGGTCAGTCACTTGCAAGGCAAGACCTGTTTTAGTATCTCTCAGCCTGTAATAGTTGATTTTTAATTTTTCACTAAATACCATGCAGGAATGTTGGTTCATTTCACAGCACATTTTTTATTCCACTACAAAATCACTGCTGGGTGAAAAAAAAATTGCTGCAAATTGTTTGCAAACTGATAGAATTAAAGGAAGTGC
>JAJIBD010016138.1:0-23171 GCA_021461705.1 Cryptotis parvus | reverse complement strand
GAGTCCCACATCATGGCTGCTTTTCCATGTCACCCAAGAATCAGCCAAGAGGTCAGAAATGTGTGTTGAGTATTGCAGTGCACCTGCCCAGAGCCTCTGCATCTGGCCTGGAGTTGCCTCCCGCAGGTCACTTTGTAGATAAGAGGAGGGAAGTTTGAATGTGGCAGTTTATCTGATCATATATTCTATACTGGCTGGTATAAATATTCTCTCATGCTACCACAATCATCGTGGGACTAGCTAGATCTTACCAGCATATTTGCCTGGCCACGTTGGATCTATAAGTAATTAGACCAGAGAGAAATGCTGTTTGCCTCCAAGCAAGCAAGCATGGCTCTCTGATAACGCAAAGGCTGATAGACAGAACAACCATAAAGTAAAGACGAGATTTTGGTGAAGGTATGGAGGAATATTTAACTGGTTATAGAATATTCTTTGTACAGATGCATGCCTTTGTACTCTGAGACACAGTTCATCTCAGAAGCCGCTCCTTCACTGCTAGGGGCACTTCCAAGTCAGATTTTGACTTGGCAACATTGACATCTCAAAGGGCCTAGGTGAGGTCCTGGGAGAAATTATCTGAGGGAATTTGACCCTGATGGCTTTCTATAGGAGTGGGAGGTCTATTGCAGGGATATAAAAACCTAGCCTGCTTCCTTTCTCTCCGGCCTCTACTTTTCTTCCTTTCTGCTGGCGCCACTTGGCTGTCTTCTGTCTGCAGGGCCTTAGCACGTGGTGGCCACCATCTTGGACTATACATGGCCGGGCCCAGGAGGCAAAAACCCTCAGTTTGGGTTTGTTTTTTTTTTCCCTATTACTGATTTGTACGCCAGAACCTGTGTTAAGTAAAGCGCTTTGAAACTTCGCTGGATTCTTGAGTCTTTGTCCATCTGCTGGCCGCCGATCCCCTGGGACAGAAGGGGATCCCTGACCCTGCTCCCAGATTTTGTGCCGGGTGCCTCAGCATTTCCCCGCAGTGGGAACTGTGTTTTCAGCGGCTCTGGAGCCACAGTGCTCTTCTCTGCATCTAGAGGGAAGCTTGTTTGGTTGGTTGGTGACTTTTGGGGTCACTCCAGCAATGCTCAGGGTTTACTCCTGACTCTGCACTCAGGAATTACTCCTGGCAGTACTGGGCACCATATGGGATGCCAGTGTTCGAACCGTGCTAGGCAACAAGCAACCAAATTCTCTACCCGCTGTATGGCTCTGGGCCCAGTTTGGGATTTTTTTTTGGGGGGGAGAGGGTATAGGAGATGAACCTCTCTCTCTCTTTGAGTAGGGTGTCTAGGAGCTCAAACTTAGCTTTGCTCAAGCTGCCTGGACCTGATGACTCCTACGGTGATGCAACAGTGCTCACTGCTGGGGGCTTGTAGGGTTACAGGGTCAGTTGTGGGACTTGGAGTCTAATGCACAAGCCATGCCCCTCAGTTCCTGACTCAGGGATTTTTCAGTGGGTTGCTCCATCCCCTTCCCCACCTCCTTTGTATTACACTAATAAAGCATGTTGGACTGTTGACGCTTTCTTCTTTGTCTGTGCTAACTTTTGGAAGTGTATGATTTGGGAACAACTGTTTTATTGGTCTTGCTTTGTTTCCTTTTGTTTGTGGGCCACACCTGCTGAGCTTTATCCATTAATCTGTCGCTGGGCACCTAGGTTGTTTCTATATTTTAACTGTTGTGGAATTGTGCTGTAATAAACATAGTGGTATAAGTATCTTCTCAAATTGGGGATCTTTTTTTAATTTCATAGGCACCTACAAAACATTAGCATAAGCAGAATTGCTGGATTATATGTTCTTTTTCCCCCCATTTTTTTGGAGCCTCCATACTGTTTTTTTGTGGTGCATTCAGTAAGTTACACCCATCAACAGTGTTCAAAGTTTACGTTCTTTACACACCCTTCTAACACTCCTTTCTTGTCTTTTTTATAGTTTGTTCTCACAGGTGTGAGATGACGTCTCGTTGTAGTTTCGATGTACACCCATTGGTCCATCTGTATGTCTTGGGAGAGACATCTATTCATTCCTTTGTCCATCCTTTAATGGGGTCATTTGTGTTTAGTTTTTGGCTATGAGCTCCTTGTGTACTACAGATATTGCATCCTTGGCAGGTGTATTAGTAGGATATATCTTCTCCAAACCAATAAATTGCTTTTTTATTTTTTTTGTAATAAATTTTTTGACATAACCAAGATTTTTTGCTTTTACTTCGTTGTATTTATTTTTGCTTTTGTTTTTCCTGCTGCTAGAGCTCATTCCCTGGATGCTTCTCAGGCTAATGTCATTAAGATTATTTCCCTGTGTTTTCTTTTATGTATTCTAATGTATTTTTAATGTATTTAATGTATTCTAGGTGTTATAAAGTCTCTATTCTGAGGAGCCGGTGAACTAGAATGAAGATTATGGTGCTTGTCTTTCATGCAGCTAACATTGGTTTAAACCCTGGCACCATATATGGCTTCTGATCAGCACCAGGAGTGACCTGTGAACAGAGTTAGGAGTAAGCCTTGGACTCATAATGTGTGGCCCTCCCCAAAATTAATTTATTTTGAGTTATTTTTGGGGGAGAGTGAATTTAGTTCTTTTCATGAGAATTACCCATTTTCTTCCCAACACCATTTGTTGAAGAGATTTTCTTTTTTGTATCCCTATGGCACTGTGTTGTAAATTAATTGCTAAAAAGTAAGCTGTGGGTTTATTTTTGTGCTCCCTCAGTTCTGTGCATGACTCTGTGTTTTAATTCCAAGTCATTGTTTTGATGACTAGATTTGTAGAACAGTTTGAAATAAGTAAGGGATTATGACTCTTCAATTTTATTGTCCCCTCCCAGGATTCCTGCCCCTCGAGGTGTTGCAAGTGTGACTGCGGTGCCCAGCTGTGTCGGCAGGTGGCAGACAGGGAGACAGAATTGTCTACATCCCACTCAGGGCTCTGCCCCATGGGCCCTGGATGGTTGATGGCCTGAATAGAAAAAGACTGGGCCCCTGGTGAACCCAGATCACGGGAGAGCCTGGCAAGCTACCCATGGTGTATTCGACACGCCAAAACCAGTAACATTAACGGACCTCATTCACAACAAATGGAGATGTTACTGGCTCCTGCTCGAGCAAATCCAATGAACAATGGGAAGACAAGTGACAAGTGACAGGATTACTCTGACAATTCAGGATCTTTGGATTCTTTGTAAACTGTTTTTAGGGGTTGGGAGGGCGCACACCAGAAAATGCTCAGGGCTTACTCCTGGCTCTGTTCTCATAATCACTTAGGGTTTGAAGGACCAAATTGGTATACCAGGGATAGAACCTGGGTCATCTGTGTGCAGGCAAGCCCACTATACTATCTCGGCAGCCCCTCTGTGTAAATTTTAATCTATTTCGTACCTTGAAAAACACCCTTGGAATTTTGATAAAATTACATTTAATCTATTTTTTAAGGAAGATGGAAATATAGCATAAAATCTTTTGGTCCTTGAGTACTGTATATTTTCCCGTTTCTTTATGTTTTAGATATTATATAACAGATTATTAGAGTTGTCAGTCCTCAAAATTTTTGGATGCAAATTTTTTAGGGTTCCTTTTTTTTTTTTGCAGTTCCAAAAATGGCTTTTAATAGTACAAAAGCTCTTCCACAGCACTCCAATATAATGAAACAAACTTTAGCTCTAGTCCAAACTTAGACCATACAAACGAGCCTAAGTCTCCCACCAAAGAGAGAGGATCTCACCTGAGCTGAGTCCTACCCAGAAGAAGAAGCAAAAGGCCAAAGAGCGAAAAGCCAAAAGCAGAAGCAAAAAGGCCGAGGAGCCAAAAGCCGAAAGCTAAAAGCCCAAAAGTAAAAGGTGAAGGGGCCTCAAGTCAGCCCCTTATATATAAAGGGTTCCTTTTTTGTACGGATGATACCTGGAGGTGCTCAGGGATCACTCCTGGCTGATCAGGAGACTGACACTATGAAGTGCTGGGCATCAAACCCAGGTAAACCATGTGCAAGACAAGCACTGCACCTGCTGTCCTCTCGGGCTCTTGATTGCAATTTTAAATAGGATCATTTTCGGTTTTTGCTTTATCTGTACTGTCTTTTCTGTTTCGTGTGTGCTGTCTTTTCATCTAAGTGGTTTTCTCTCGTGATATAAGTCTTTTTCCCTGACTGTATATGTCTTATCTACATTTTTGTCTTGTAGGATTGTAAATTTTGCACATTTTTCACATTTAAGACTTCTCTGTGTGTTGTCATTTGCCTAAAATACAGACTCCCCTTGTAATCCTTTCTGTTCGGTAGTCAAAATGAAGTCACTGCTATTATTTCATGTTTCCCCTTTAATCTGTATGCTACAATTTATAGTAATTCTTAAATATGAATTTTTTTCACCAGACTTCTCGCATGAAGTAATCCAGAACCATTTACTTGCTGCTCTCAGTAGTGAAACACTCCTTCCTGGATGCTGTGCTGTCCTTTCTCTTATTTTTCCCACAGAGTTTTGATGGGAACAGATTCTCCAATGGTTTCCTGAGAATAGTTCACAGGAAGTAAAATTTTAAGGTCTTGCATGTCTGAAATGTTTATATCCCATCTTAACACTTCAATAGTTTATCAAAATACAGACTCCTAGGTTGGAAATAATTTTGCAGTTGTTCATTTGTTGAAGAGATTGTAACTTTCCCACAGAATCTGGAAAACTTGTTGAAAATAAACGCTGGCGTCTTTAATGCATTGATATTTTCCTTCTGTTTTCCTATCTCAGATAACTAAAGCCAAAAATTTCCTATAGTAGCTATGTATAATATACTGAATTTTGTTTCAAAATCTATCTGTACTGCCTTTTAAATACACTACTTTGATCAAATGATAAAGTTTTACTACACCTGAGTTTTCTTTAAAATGTATAGAGACAGGGTCCAAATTTATAGTTCTGGAATGTCGGCATTTGCCTTGCCTGCAGCTGAGTCTGGTTCAGTTCTTGCCACCATATATGGTCCCCAAGCACCACCAGGAGTGACTCTTGGAGCAGAGAGGAGTAAGCTCTGAGCACTGCTGGGTATATGCAAAATAAACCCAAAAGTGTATGTAGAAAGAGGATCCCTCATAAAGATGAAATCAAATTTTTATAAAATTAAGTGAAATCAAGCAAAAGAGTTTGGTGTGGAGACCGGAGCAATAGCACAGAAGGTACGATGTTTGCCTTGCATGCAGCTGACCCGGGTTCAATCTCCAGCATCCCTTATGGTCCCCCGAGCACCACCAGAAGTCATTCTAGAGTGCAGAACCAGGAGTAACCCCTGAGCATCACTGAGTGTGATCCAAAAAGCCAATCAATCAATCAATTAATAAATCAACAAAGAAATAAATACTCCTTATCTCTTAAAATAAGAGTTTAGTGTGGCAAAAGTAAACATTTTATAATACAATATACTAACCCCAGGGTTAATAGTTATTAAATGTTAAATAGTTATTATATATAGGGAAAACGGTGTATTCTGGAATCAGTGTATAAGTCAGAGATGCTCAAACCTAGAGAACTGTAGGAAGGTTCTTTCTGATTGTGATACAGTGGTGTGCCAGTAACTTTTCTCTAGAAAGGTAGAAATAAAGTGTAATTTATTCACTCCTATTCACTCCTTTCACCAGGAATGTTTTTTGCTTCGCAGAATTTGGCAACTCTCCATGTGTTGAAGCCTTGCAGAGTTACCTGCTAGTTGAGTTCCAAACTTCAGAATGTCAGATCTTTCGCTTCTCAAGGTCAGTCCTGGGAACTTGATGACACTGACCAGGACTTCAGCTTCATCTGTTTGCAACCTCTTTTCACCCAGGAAATGCAATGGTGGCTAGAATTGCCTCAGATTGACCATGCATATGATTTTAGAATTGTTGGCCTTGCACAGTCAGAAACCTTTACTTGATTGCCAAGTCTCTCTCTGTCTCTCTCTGTCTCTCTCTGACTCTCTCTCTCTCTCTCTCTCTTTCTCTCTCTCTTGTCCCTGCCTCTCTCCCTCTCTCTCCCGTTCCCCCTCTTCTCTCTCCCCTTGGCAATGCTCCAGGCTTACTCCTGGCTCTATGTTTAGGGATCAAAATTGGGTTGGCCACCAATAAGACACATAGTCTCTATGACTTCTACTGTTGCCAAGTTTTAGAAAACCGCACATTAAGTTATACAAGTCTATATGGGGTTAACATACCCATAGCTTAAGGCATTAGAACATAGATATTGAAACCACACCACTCAGCCTAAACTGAAGGTAATTCTGTCCTTGTCAGTTGCTGCATGATAGGCACTTTCCCCATTCGAGCACTAGGGGGCGGGCTGTTCCTGTGAAATAGAAGCTATCAAGCCCAGAAATTTCAGTACTTTCACCTGAAATTACTCAAGTTAAAAACTACAGGCAAACACTTCTGTTGTGTATACAAACAGATATCATTATTTACACACCATTCACATCATGTTTTGGGAAGTTAAGCAACTGAGAAAAGAGATGTCATTGCAAAACTGGAATATTTCAAAGAACTGGGATACTCTCTGACCATGCATGAGCCTCCCTGAATAACTGGAAGATGGCGAACTATTTTTATGGTTACTTGATATTTATTTACAAGGAATGACATCAAGACTTTCCCCCTTTTGCAAATTACACTCAGAAGTACTGTGATTTCCTTTGAACCAACCTATTCTGTCTTTGCTTATTCTTTCCTTGAACACACTATAAAGAATTCCAGGTATGCTAGTGATTGTCATTTATAGTTGCAAATAAAAAAGGCTAAATAAAAAATCCACATCATAGTTAGATGTGTAGACAAATATAGACATGTGCAGACAAATATATAATACACGCATACCTAACTATAGACACAAAGTACTTTTTTTAGTATATGTATGTAGATCCACATTTACACACAGATAGGAAAGCACAAACAGGCGGTCACACAGTCTAGACACTTCTACACCCATGACCTCAGACTGGATTGGGGTCATCGTTTATCTGTTGTAGATGGAGAATGGGGACTAGTGACCATATAATGACATGATATAGTTTCACCCAAGTCCACATAAGAGAGAGATGATTTATCACATTTGCTTTTGAGTTATTCAAGTTTTAGGATCAACTGAGTTTCTTAAAAACTTTTCTGAAGAAACCTGTTAAGATTCTCTGGGTATTTAACAGAAGTCTTTCACTTACTGAAAAGAGCCTCCTTTTCTTTTTTTTTTCTTACGGGGATATAAAAAACAAACCTTATAACTATTTTGGCATTTGAAACTGCTTCTCAATACCCAGGATAAGACTGGAGATATAGGATAGCAGGTAGTCATTCGCCTTGCAAGTGGCCTACCCATGTTCAGTCCCTGGTGATGTATAAAGTCCCCCGAGCATTGCCAGGAGTGATCTCTGAGCACAGAGCCAGGAGAAGCCCTAAGCATGACTGGAGTGAGGCCCCAAACTAAAACAAAGGTGAATGCAATAGAGTCACGGGAAGACTCTCAACCTTGCTCTCTGTAGGAGAAGCTGAGAAAGAGAATCACAGGGAGCTTAATGTCTCTTAATTCTGTCTTTCAATCAACTATTACACAAGTACATTTAACTAACATCTGGATATTAGCTGCATTTCCGTGTAGGGAATATAGGGAATTTTAGCTTTCTGATATTCGATGAGGAGAGCAGGATAATGTTCGAGTCAGGTGCTCATTTCCACCACAGGATCTTATTCAAGATTGCACAGCCATAAGATAGTGACGCCAGAATTCAGAATGCACAAGTGGCACATGTCTCCAGTGAATGATGTCACGAGGTGATATGATTGAGATTATATATATATATATATATATATATATATATTTGCTTTTTGGGTCACACCCAGCAATGCTCAGGGGTTTCTCCTGGCTCTGCACTCAGGAATTACTCCTGGCGGTGCTCAGGGGACCGTATGGGATGCCGGGGATTGAACCCAGGCCGGCATGGGCTAGCCGCGTGCAAGGCAAAAGCCCTACTTGCTGGGCTATCGCTCCGGCCCCCTGAAATTATATTTTATAAGTATGCATGGAGCCACACAGCGTCCTAAACTCTAGAATACTGATATTCTCATTATCGCATCACATGAACCCAATAACAATATATACTCACAAGGCCTATTCTGTAACAACATATCAGTCATTTCTTATACAAAGGGCTTCATGGTCTGATAGCTCCATCGTGAGATTAAACTATCTTCATTAACTTTCTTCTAAGAAAATATTTCTTGATAGCGTATCAGCAAATTAGCTATAACAAGCAATATAAAATAAATTATTGAGTGTCTGCTTAGGACAAGTGCAAGTAACCTTTGGGAAAATTTGAAATAGTTGTTGTCCATGGGTGGGAAGTGAGGGTGTTGGGTGTTGGTAAGGCACATTGCGGTGGGACTGGTGTTGGAATAATACCTGAAACAGCTGTACTGTGCACAACTCTGTAAATCACAGTGTTTAAGTAAAACTTAGAAAAAATTTCAGTAGAAGCCCCCTACATTAAATAAGTTCAATAAGTGAAAGCAATAACATAGATGGTCCAATTAGCATGCAACTTCCCAGTAAAAAGGTCATGAATTTAGTAATGCCATTCCAATATATATGCTTGATATGTGATATAATTATTTCCTGCTAAAGGAACAGGCATGGGGGAGGTGGGGGGAAACGAGGGGTTTTGGCGGTGGTAGGACTGATGTTGGAATATTGAATACTTGAAACAACTGTAATGTGAACAACTTTGTAAATCACGGTGTTTAAATAAAGTTTAAAAATATTGGTATGGAGCCTCCACAGCCAGCAACACCAGACAAGAGACACCCCAGAGCCACAGCTGCACCACTCGGCCCCACGTAGAGCAGCCCATGGAGTTACAGAGGGTGGTAAATGGCTCAGCCAGTTCCTGGCCCAGTCCAACATAGCTCCTAGTGTTCACACCCTTGTGCAGGAGGGGGGCACGCTGCCGGACTTGGAGTGGGGATTTGGGCTCCTTCTCCCATTCCTCTACCTCCATGTCAGCAGGCATGTCTGTGAGCTCCCAGACACCACAGCCAGCAATACTGGAAGAGAGACACTCCAGACCCACAGCTGTGCCGGTAACACACTAAGACAATAGTGGAAGTTAGGACCAGGCCCTTCCCGGGATCTTTCACATTTATACACTGTAATGATCATTCTAGTTGCAACAAACTGGGGGGTTAATGGGGAATGGGGAATTAAAATGTTACACTAGAACTCACTATTGAATATACACATAGAGACATCATAAACTGTTAATATCTGTAGAGCAAGCCACAAAGTGTAAAAGAAGAGAGAGAAATACAGGGACAGAGAGAGAGAAAGAGAAAGAAAAGGTGCCTGCTATAGGGGCAGGCTGGAGTTGGGTGGGAGGGAGTGTTAGGACATTGGTGGTGGGAATGGGGCACTGGTGGAGGGTTGGGTGCTAGAACACTGTGTGACAGAGACACAATTATGAACATCCTTTAATTGTATATCTCACAGTGGTATGATAAAAAATTAAGGGAAAAAAAGAATAAACCAAGTGTGATTAAAAATAAATACATAAATAAATAAAATTAAAATATTGGTATGGAAATAGCTGTTCAGCAGAAGGCAAAGCATAGGAGGAGGTCAGGGAGATAGTTCAGGAGTTAGGGGTGATACTCTGCTTACAGCTTATTCACTTCCAGGTCAATATTCATTCCTGGGAAGTTACAATAACTGAGTAGAGATGGCTGGAGTTTGATTTTAATGGGCATTGAAATGAGACTCATGTATTTGGGTTAGATTCTATAAACACAACAGAGCTATAGGGATTTTATTTTTTTTTTAAAGAAATGTGGCATTCTCAGAGTTCCTTCCCTAGCTGTGAATTTTCCTTAAAAATCTTTATCATGAGCCAAAGTGTAATTTTTGTGGAATTCTCAAGGTAACCTTTGACAAATGGTTTCATTAGAAATTTATGTATTGAGCCAGAGAGATAAATAAATGGAGGGAGTTCAGGTGAAGCATGATTTGCATGTGGGAAACCCAAGTTTGATTCCCAACATTGCCTGGATCAACTCCCAAGTGTAAAGCCAGAAATAGACCCTCAGCACAGTTAGATCCAGGCCAAACACAGAAACAAGACCCACAGCTTGTAAGACTGTGCTTTAGAGTTGCTGAAGTATTTTCCTATTGATGACTTTATTTAGCCTTTGTACATCCCTTGGAAAATAGGCATAGAGAGAACAAACCACAGTTCCAGTTTCACTAACAGACAGTATCAAATAGGCACCATGGAAGGGAATTAAGAAATGGAGAGATAGAACCTAAATTTGGCCAATATTTGTCTGTGGCTGGACTGGGAAGTTTTATTCAAATTGGAATAACACCTATTTCCCTTGGGACTGAGGTGAAGTCATTGTTTCCAGAGGGGGAAACAGGATACATTCTGATCTTCTGTAGGAGCCTGGAGACTGTATTTGGAAGTTGTACCTTCTCTCCCACTGTCTGATATGCACAGGTCCCTGGGCCAGGCGTCAGCCTGTCCTTGCCAAGCCAGATGGCCAGGCATTTGCTGCCAGCGTCATCTGGTGAGACAGGGCAGACTTTGTTCCCTCCCCTCCTGGTCTGAGTACCTTCGGTATAGAACAAAATCAGGACATACGATCACACAGTCCTTTGTTTGCGTAACAGTTTATAATACAAATTCTTGTCCAACTACTTAAGCAGTTGATAACTTTTGAAACCATTCTGATAGCTTATGCTTCTATTTCTCTTTGCTCTTATAGAGTCATCTGTAAGCAAGTCTTAACACTTTCTGGGACTTAATGACAGATACTTGGAAGTCTTCACAAATAATACTTGATTTAAATGGTTGAGAGAATTTCATAAGGTGGTATATTAAAAATGCTGTGCCATATGATACATGTTATAATGCTATGAAAAAAATCAATTAAAAAATCAGAAATGCTTAATAGGATACATACCAAGACCAGGGAGATTGTACAGGGGATAATGTGCTTGCCTTGCATGTGGCTGACCCTGGTTTGAATCCCCACCACAATAGTCACCCAAATATTGTCAGTGATCACCCCTGAGCTATGCTCAGGAATAGCCTCTGAGTACTGCCTGGTGCTTTCCATCCCCTTCACAGAGAAAAAATAATAGTATATTGTGTTTAATAAAATTTAAATATTAGCTACTATATAAAGTATTGTCATTGGACCAGAGAGATGCATCAATGGGGCTGGAGCACATATTTTGCAGGAGGCCCTGGTTCTCCATGCAGGCTGGGCACTAGTGGTAGGAGTGAATGAATCCACATGCTGGAAGTGAATGCTGAATGACTGCAGCATTCACTGCAGGCAGTATATCCCTTTGCCTACATTCAAAGCTCAGTTCTGGGCTGGTATTATCATTTCCAACAATTGTTAGCTCTTTGTTCTCTTCTCTGTCTTACATAAACTCTGACTCCCAGAAACTTTCGGTAGATTCCACCTACTGACAAGACCTCCTGATCCATATTTTGCCTGCCTTTGGATATTGATATCATACTATTTTTTGACATCCTGCAAATAAATGCAGTCATTCTATGGTGAGTGTATGGTGCACTCACTATGGTGAGTGTAGCACTACTGGGTCTTTAAAGAAGACTAAACAAATCTGAAAAGAAATAGAAAATATCTACAAATTATCATCACTGTTGTTGCTATTTTTTAAAATATTATGATCTTTAGTAGTTAGTAGCTGTAGTGTAGTGGCAGTATAATCATCAGGGGTTCAGTTCCAAGCTGGGGCTAACGCTAATCGTTGGGAGATAATGCCAGGCATCTGCTCTGTTAGCTGGTCTCTGATTTAGTCAATTTGGAATTTCGCAGAGTAGAAGAGCGCAGAGAGTTTTTTGAGTTCTTCTTTATAAAACTGAAGTCACTGAGGTCACCAATTTCATTTATGAAGACTAATCCTTTCCTGAGAGCCTTACTACCAGTGCTATTACATTTTACACTAGATGCTAATTTCAGTAGAGAAATTTGGGGTGGGGTTGGAGAAACAAACGTTCAAGCTATATTCGTGACACTGAATACACCAGCTCTAGCTTCTTTTACCAAAAGGAGGGTGGGTGTAAAATAGCTCCCTCCAGAACATAGAGATTAGTGCCCCATAGTCTCTTCCTTTTAACTGGGAATCTTACCTGGTCCTATGATTGTTGTTTAATGGTGTAGAGCATAAATAGTAGAACCAAACTTCCTGAATTCAGATGTTACGCTACCTTGAATAATTTGTTAGCCACTCAGGGTCTCAAAATTACTTTTAAGGTGGCTTCATTCTATGTCATAAAATTTTATAAGATTAAATGAATTAAGAAATAGACTTAGAGGGGCCCGAGTGATAGCACAGCGGGTAGGGCATTTGCCTTACACGCGGCTGACACAGGTTCGATCCCTGGTATCCCGTATGGTCCCTGGGCATTGCTAGGAGTAATTCCTGAGCATCGCTGGGTGTGACCCCCCAAAAAAAGAAAATAAATAGACTTAGAAAAGATGCCTGATGTAGAGTAATATGTAAATATTACTAGTGAGTACTACCTTTATTTTAATCTGCCTGTGGGCTCAGTGTTCTCCTTCAAATTCTCTTTTCCTTCCTTCTCTTCTCTATCTCTCTCTCTCTCTCTCTCACACACACACACACACACAACAGAGTCCAGGGTCCTGGTTTGGTCATTGCTGGTAGTAATACATGCCATTCCTGGCAGTCCTTGGGGGCTTCCCAAGGAAACTCCCAGCACTGTTTGATGGGCCATGTTGTTCTGGGGATTAAACTCAAGACCCTACACATGTTAGGCATGCGTTTTACCACTTGTGCTATATTTCTGCCTCCTATTGTATAATGTTTTTATTATTGCACCACAGTTCACTTTATTGTACAAATGACAGTAATCTGACAAGAAAAGTCATAAAGTTAACATAAGTTAGCAAATATACAACATTTTAAAAAACATTTTATTATACCACCATGAGATACCTAACTACACAGATGTTCATGTTTGGGTTACAGTCATACAGTGCTTCAGCACCCATCCCCTCCACCAGTGCCCATTTCCTATTACAAATGTCCTCCCCCCTCCCATCCCACCTCTATGGCAGGCACTTGCCTCTCTCTCCCTCTCTCTCACTCTGTCTCTCTTTCTCCCTTCTCTTACATATTGTAGGTTGCAGTACATACATTTAGAGGCATTCAATGCTCAGTTCTAGGCTGGTATTATCATTTCCAACAATTGTTAGCTCTTTGTTCCCTTCTCTGTCTTACATAACCCCTGACTCCCAGACACTTTCAGTAGATTCCACCCACTGACAAGACCTCCTGATCCATGTTTTGCCTGCCTTTAGATATTGATATCATACTATTTTTTATATCCTTCAAATAAATACAGTTATTCTATATATGTACTTTTCCCTCTGGCTAATTTCACTCAGCATGATCCTCTCCATGTTCATCCATTAATAGGCAAATTTCATAGTATTCCATTGTGTAGATCTACCACAATTTCGTTATCCAGTCGTCTGTTCTCAGGCACTCTGGTTGTTTCCAGTTTCTGGTGATTGTGAATAGTGCTGCTATGAAAATTAAAGTGCATATGGTGTTTCTGCTGTGTGTTTTTGACCTCCCATGGTATATTTCAAGGAATGGTATGGCTGGGTCAAATGAGAGCTCAATTTATAGTTTTTGGAGGAATGTCCATATTGTTTTCCAAAAGGGCTGAACCAGTTGACATTTCCATCAACAATGGATGAGAGTCCTTTCTCCCCCATCCACGCCAGCATTTGTTGTCCTTGCTCTTTTGGATATGTGCCAGTCTCTGTGGTGTGAGATGATATCTCATTTTTTGTTTTGATTTGCATCTCTCTGATGATTAATGATAATGAGCATTTTTTCATATGCCTTTGGCCAGTCAAATTTCTTCCTTGTCAAAGTTTCTGTTCATTTCTTCTCCCCATTTTTTGATGGGGTTGACTATTTCCTTCTTGTAAAGTTCTACCAGTGCCTGATATATCCTGGATTTTAACCACATACCAGATGGGTATTGGGTGAATATTCTTTCCTACTCTGTGGACTGTCTTTGGTATTTTGGTCATTGTTTCTTTTGAGGTGCAGAAGCTTTTTAGTTTCATGTAGTCCCATGTCAGGGAGCTCCTCCGGGGATCCCCGACAGTGCCGGGAAGCAGGTTCCCTTTTACCTCCAAAGCCGGCGAGGAATGGATAAAAACTCAGGAATCCGATGCAGTTTTAAAAGGCTTTACTTATCACAGGTTCAGGCATACAAATCAGCAAAAGGAAAAGCCCGGTGCTTAGGATTCCAGGCTAGAACCCCAACCACGTGTAGGCCAAGATGGCGGCCACCATGTAAAGGCCTTGTAAAAGGAGAAGAAGACAAGACTTCTAAGAAGGGTGAGCACTCACAAAGAGAGAGCCCACAAAGAAGCGTGGGAGAGAGGAAACAGGCTAGTTTATACCCCTGCAACTCAAACCTTCCTCCCACTGTTATGGAAAGCAGGGAGGGTCAAATGCCCTTAGGTAATCCCCTCCCTGAACCTCACCTAGGCCCTTTAGTATGCTAATGTTTTAAGCCAAGATCTGCCTGGGAGATCCTTATAGGGTAGAGAAGGGGGTTTCTGAGATGGCATGTCTCTGTACCAAAGACCAATACTAATGCCAGTTAAATATTTCTCCAAGCCTTCACAAGTCTCTTCTACTTCATTGTAGTTTTGTATTTTAGTTGCCTTTGAGTATATCAGGGAGCCATGCTTGTTTGCTTGGAAGCAAACAGCATTTCTCTCTGGTCTAATTACTTAGGGTCCTACGTGGCCAGGCTAATATGCTGGTAAGGTCTAGCTAGTCCCACGATGATTGTGGTAGCATTGGAAAATATTTATACCAGCTTGTACAGCATACATGGTCAGATAAACTGCCACATTTAGACTACCCCCTTCTCTACGAAGTGATTTGCAGGCGCCAATTCAGAGCAGATGCAGCAGCCCTTAGGAGTCCTGCAACAGTCCCATATGTTTATCTTTGCTTCCAGTTGCTTTGTTAGTGGTGTTTCATCTTTGAAGCTGCCTTTAGCTTCAATGTCATGGAGGATTTTTTTCTATATTTTCTTTGATGTACTTTTATGGGGTCAGGTCTGACAGTTATCTTTAATCCATTTTGATCTGACTTTTGTGCATGGTGTTAGTAGAGGTCCAAATTCATTTTTTTACATGTAGCTGCCCAGTTTTCCCAGCACCACTTGTTGAAGAGCCTGTCCTTGCTCCATTTTTGTACTTTTTTCCTCCTTTATCAAAGATTAAATGAGTATGTATTAGAGGATGGGTTTCAGGATACTCAACTCTATTCCATAGAACCACAGGTTTGTTTTTACTCCAATACCATGCTGTTTTAAATACTACTACTTTGTAGTACTGTTTGAAGTTGGGAAAGGTAATACCTTCCATCTTCTTTTTCCCAAGGATTGTTTTAACTATCTGTGAGGGTTTGTTATTCCATACAAATTTCAGGAGTGTTTGGTAAATTTCTTTGAAGAATATCATGGGTATCCTTAGAGGGACCAATTTGAAAATATGTAAAGCTCTAAGAAGTATTACCATTTTGACAATGCTAATTCTCCCAATCCATGAGCAGGTAATGTGTCTCCATTTCCTCTTTTCCTTTTATTTCTTGAAGTGCATTACATACAAACTTTTTAAGGTCCTGTGATGACAGTTCAGGGATACATCATAACAGCAAAACTCAAAAGTCTGGGGCCAGAGCGATAGCCTGGCGAGTAGGGCATTTGCCTTGCATGCAGCTGGCTCATGCCGGCCCGGGTTCGATCCCCGGCATCCCATATGGTCCCCCGAGCACTGCCAGGAGTAATTCCTGAGTGCAGAGGCAGAGCCAGAGCCAGGAGAAACCCCTGAGCATCGCCAGGTGTGACCCAAAAAAAAGAAGTTAAAAATAAATAAAAACTCAAAAGTCTTATGCACAAACCACAGAGATATATTTTGGGAGCGCTTTAGCATTTTATATCATCCAAAATATTTTGTTCTTATAATCAGATTATTCAGGAAACCAATGACAGACAAAATATTTACTAAAATTTATAAGCTAAATAAACTATCAGAATGTTAAGCAATATTAAGAATTAAGATTCTCACCTTTTAATGTATGTTCTGTAATCCATAGTCTGGAGGGGAAGGAAAAGAGAAAGAGAGAGAAAGGAAAAGAAGTAAAGAACCTGCCATGGAGGTGGGCTGGGGGAAGGGGGAGGGAACCGGGGATGTTGGTGGTGGGAGATGGGCACTGGTGGAGGGACGGGTGCTGGAACACTGTAGGACCAAAACCCAAACATGAACTTTTTATTAAAAAAAAAAAAAAAAGAATTAAGATTCTCAAAATTTGGTGCTTTTATTTCAACAAAAAGGAATATTATTTGTCACAAGTATGCTAAGTTTTAGAATGAAATACCCCCTGTGAGACTGGACTTAAATTGTACTTAATAACATTTGCTCATGAAACAGGCTGTTAATTCTTTTGCTATTTCTAAGAATAACTAAATTCTGTCTCATGATTTATTTAGTATTAGAGGAAGTAAAAAGAAAGAAAATATTTTACTAATTTTAGTAAAACCTTGGTCTAGTCTAAAATTTTACTACTAATTCCAAAATACTGATGGTTCACAAATAATTTTCATACTCGGTTGTTTCAAAGTAATGTTATTATCCTTAATTTTGTATTGATGTACACCTGGAAAGGGCCTATAATCTTCCTGAACTTTGAACTTCTTGAAGCTAACTGCCCCTATAATTTGTTGTAGGTTTTATGTGTACTCTTTTTTGTTTGGGGGCCACACTCAGCAGTGCTCAGGAATTACCCCCTAGTGGAGCTCTGAGGACTATATCGGGTGCCAGGGATCAAATCCAAGTCAGCAGCATTCAAGGCAAGCACTTGACTAACTAGACTTTCTCTCCAGCCTGTATGTGATTATCCTTCTCAGTCAATCCACTTGAGCATTTGCCAATCAGTCGGGCTCCTTATGTGCCTCTTTCAGTGCAGTGCAGGTGCTAAATTCTCGCTGTTCCTACTTTCAGCTCTTACTACTCTTTATGAACAAACATGACCTTTCCTCTCTATTGTGAGCTAAATTGTGTTCCCTCTTCATGAAACTCAGGTGTTAAAAGCCAAATCATTCATATTTTTGAGTGACTGTATTTAGAGATGGGATTTTTAAAGAGATTTAAAATAGATGAGTTCCATGGGTGGTGAGGCTTCATGTAATATAGCAAACTGGTTTCCTTATTTTAAGGGAAGGTTCAGACAAAAACACACAGAAGAAGGACAACACAAGAACAAAGGGACACTATTAAAGGTCAATGAGTGAAGACTCAGAAGAAACCCAACCTGTTAACATTTTATCTTGAACCTCTGTCTTCCAAACTTGTGAGAGAAATAATTTCAGTTATTTTTGTCACCCATTCTGTGATTGTCCACTTTCTGACCACTTCAATAAGCCACAGATAGCCAGATGTTTCACCAGCTAGTATTTGGGGGGTTGAGAGATGGGAATGAAGGTCAAAGTTCAAACCACTTGCCTTGAACTTGAATGATCCCAGTTTGAGAACCTGGCACCATGTATATTTCCCTTGAGTACTATCAGGAATTATCCCTGAGCACAAAGCAATGAGTGAGCCCTGTTTACCACTGGGTATGGCTTGGGGAAGAAAAGTAAAAACACACCAAAAAGCCAAGTTGTTTTGGTTATATTTGTTAGGGTGTTTTGGATAACATTAACCTTTAAAGTGGTGGACTACAGTCTAGGGAAGCAGCTCAGGGGAAAACAATTGTCTTGCTTTGGTGGGGCACTGAGTTCAATCCCTAGTGCCACAAAACAAAAAAGTTGGGGCCAAAGAGAGGTAATGGGGTTAAGGCACTGCCTTGTACATAGGCCATCCCACAACTACATATGGTTCCCCAACATCACCAGAAGCTGATGTACACAGAGTACCATGAGAGATGGACCCAAAAGATAAATAATTACTTAATTAACTGCCATTCTGAGGGAAAAAAATTGTTTTCCTGGATGTACAGTAGTGGGCGCAACCAATCCCTTTGAAATCTAGAACAAAAACATCTTAATATTCTCGTGGATCGACAACCTTCAAACTCAGACATTGGCTTTTTCCTGTCTTTAGGCTTAGAAAAACATTACTTTTCCTGAGCCTCCAGCTGGCCAATTCACCCTACAGATCTTGGCACTTGCCAGGCTCCAGAATTATGAGTCACTTCCTTAGGGGAAAAAATCTTTTCTTCAATTTTAGTCCATCCTACTGTTCTGTTTCTCTGGAAAGTCCAGTGCTCATAATTTGCGCCTGGCTCTGCACTTAGCAATCACTTGTGATGGGGCCTGAAGCACTATAGGTGGTACCAGGTATTGAACCTGGGTCAACAGCATGCAAGTAGGCACCCTACTTGATGTATTCTTACTCTGGCCCAATATGAGAATTTCTCAAAGAGAAAATGCTCTGGGTCCACCAGGAGTGATCCCTGAGTGCAGAGGCAGGAGTGAATCCTGACTTGGTGTTGCCCAAAAAATAAAAACAAAAATGATAGAAATGCTCTGGGAGAACAGACTTTCTCTGCTATAATCTCATCTGGATCAAATTATAATTTATATTCTTTGATAAATGAAAAAGAAAAGGTTTTAAGTGTTCTTAAGTGATAATTAATGATCACATGACCATGCGTTTCTTTATGTTAAATTTTCAAAATTCATTATTGTGATGCTTATTTTGCTATTTATGTCACAACTATCTTTGCTGGTTACACACCATAGAAAGTTAAGAGATAAGAAATCATTTGATGATGATACCATCCAAAAACTGAACATTGAATATAGGCAAAAAGATACTCATGATAACCTCTAAATGTATGTATTACAATCCACAATATGTAAGGAAGGGAAGCGAGAAGGAGAGAGAGAAAGAGGGAGAGAGAGAGAGAGGAGAGGGAGAGAAAGAGAAAGGAGATAAAGGACCTGCCATGGAGGCAGGCTAGGGGAAGGGGGAGGGAAGTGGGTTACATTGGTGGGAAATGGACACAGGTGGAGGGATGGGTGCTAGAATACTGGAGAAACAAAACTCAAACATGAACATCTTGTAATTGTATATCTCACGGTGGTATAAAAATATTTTAAAATAATAAAAATATGTAAATTTATACAATTAAAAAAATAAATCATTTGATAGTTGACTTATAATGAATGGTACAGCCTATATCTGGACTTCTCTTACTGAAATATATCAATACAGAATAATGGAAGCTTTTGTTTATTGCAGCCTTTAACTTTATTTTTGGCCATACCCAATGGTATTACTTGAGATTACTCATGGTTCTGTACTTAGGAAGTACTTCTGGCAGTGCTTGGTGGAATATATGGGATGCTGGGTATCAAACCTGGGTTGACCCTATGAAAGGTAAATGACTGACCCACTGTGCTATTATGCCAATCCATAGCCTTAACTGTAAAAATTTCAAATTATATTTTCATGTGAGATAGTGATAAAATTTTTCATATTCTTACATTGTATATTGACTTTTTATTATAATTTTTATTAAGTCAGCCATGAGATACACAGCTACAGAGTTGCTGGCTGGGCTTCATGCAGTGTTCCAATACCTGTCCCTTCTTCACCAGTATATATTTCCCACCTCCATTGATACTTTTTTTTCTTTTGCAGAATAATACCCTCCACCAAGGATGTGCATAATCTAATCCCAAAATCTTGATAACTTATGTTACATATAAAGGGATATTAAAGGCACCAACTAGAATAAAGTTTGCCAATTAACTGACTGTACCCATAAGATTTTCCTAGGTTATTAACGTGGTCTTAAAGTATTCCCAAGAATACAGAATTCACTCCTAAAAGAAATAGATCTAGATGTGCACTAGAGATTTTATACCGAATCAGGATTGAAATGGATCAGCCCACATCTCCTCCCGTTAAAATCTTGATTGGGAGAAGCAGAAATTGGAAGTGAAAGAGCCCATTTTCCAGGAGGAGAGAGTTCGGAAACGGCATTGGTCCTTCAAAGTGAATTCTTAGAGACTCTCTAAGGTATATTTTACCATTCGCCTTTGCTTCGCTGTGGGGGCACAGTTCTTACAATGGAGTCACCCACCTGCCCCACATTTTTTGTTGCTCTACTGGGGAGAAATACACGCGGGTGCAGAGGAGGGAGGGTGCGAAGCGCCAGGAGCAGCCCGGCCACTCTGCAGAACGCACGCTGCTCTCCCGCCTGAGCTGCCCCAGCCCGGACGGGCTGCCTGCCTCGCCTTCTGCGTACTTGCTGTGTGCTAGCTTGCTATATGTTTTTAGTATCTAGGGGGAAAGAGAGAAAAAAAGTATCAAGACAGTTCACAAGGGGCCGGAGCGATAGCCCAGCGGGTAGGGCGCTTGCCTTGCACGCCGCCTGCCCCATGCTGGCCCGGGTTCGATCCCGAGCACCCCCAGGAGTAATTCCTGAGTGCAGAGCCAGGAGAAACCTCTGAGCATTGCTTGGGTGTGACCCAAAAAAGAAAAAAAAAAGAAAAGACAGTTCACAAAAGGAAATACAAATAGCTTTTAAAGTTACAGGGGGAAAAAATCCCTCTCCAAAATTCGGATTCCTGCCTGGGTGTACACAACAGTCCCTTCCACTTGAGTGTGAGTAGAGTGACGGGGGATAGTGTTCGGTGCTACACCACGGGCCTTGCTGTGTGAGTCCCTGGTTCAATCCCCAGCGCTGTCCACCCCTATAAAAATGGTAAGTGGAAGCTAAGTTTGATTTTTTGTTTGTTTTTTTTATATTTTTTATTTTTACAATTACAAAGATATACAATTAAAAAGTTCATATTTGGGTTTTGGTCATACAGTGTTCCAGCACCCGATCCCTCCACCAGTGCCCATCTCCCACCACCAACGTCCCCGGTTCCCTCACCCCCCCCACAGCCCTCCTCCATGGCAGGTTCTTTATTTCTTTCCCTTTCTCTCTCTTTCTCTTTTCCTTCCCTTCCAGACTATGGATTACAGAACATACATTAAAGGGTCGCATGTGTATCTTTTGCCTCTATTTAATGCTCAGTTCTAGGTTGGCATCAGTTCTTATCTAGGATTACATTGTGAAGCAAAAGATAAGCCGTGGGTACATTGTTACTTAGCACCCGAAGTCTGTTGAGAAATCCTCCTGCGTGTTGAAAAACTAAGCTGCTGGCTGGTCGAGTCAGCTTCACATGGAAAGGCTGCACCTCGAGGACCCCGGAGGGCTTCTGGGTTCACCCGACTAGGGGAATGGTCACTTTGGACCTACAGCGGCAAGAATCTGAAACCTGCAAACTAAGTGATCTTGGAATCAGATCTCCCATTCAACTTCCAGATGAGAAAGAGCCCAAGAGATATTTTAGTTCAGACTCACCACACCTGCTCTGTGCCTGGACTTAGGAGCCATCACAATGAAAGTGATCATGTGTGTGGTGTGGTGTTAGGAATCACAAATCAGTGGCCGCTTCTTTTCTTTGTTTTAAATTTTTTATTTTATTTATTTTTTGCCTTTTTTGGGCCACACCAGGCATTCCTGGTTCTGCACTGAGGAATTACTCCTGGGGGTGCTTGGAGGAACATATGGAATACCGGGATGGAACCCGGGTTGGCCTCATGGAAGGCGAACACCCTCCCCGCTGGACTATTGCCCCGGCCCCCAGGGACCGCTTTTTTTTTTTTCCTTTTTGGGTCACACCGCGCAATGCTCAAGACAATTCAGCTAGAAAATTCAAGTTCAACCACACTCATCAAAGTGCAAATTAGATCTCTATCAAGATAGTACTTATTCACTTGTCAGTTGGGCAAAAAAGACAAAAATTAAAATATGCTATGCAGGCAAGAACACAGGGAATGGGCATTCGCGATATATTATTGGTGGTAGTTAAATTAGTATAATTTTTATGAAAGATGATTTTTAAATACTAAGATTTTAAAACATTTTCCATCAAGTCTATTGTAAGCTGCCATAGAGCGCACCCACAAACATGGCAAAAGGTCACGATACCAGCGTCTTTATTGCAGCGCAAGCCTTTTGACTGCAACAGAGCACCCTGTGTATTCATCAGCAGGCACCTGGCTAGAGCATGTTGGATGCATAGAATAATTTTTAGTCATTAAAAAGAATGAAAAATTCTTTTATAACTGACATTAAGGATATTCAGGATGTCTTTTTTAAAGGAAAAAGGGCCTTGTTTAGGGCACCTAAAACCATCTGAAGGTTCACAAGAAACTGATAAAATGGGTTGTCCCCAGAGGAGAAATTGAAATGGCTGACAGAACATCGCTGTGGGAGTGATGAATTTTTATTACATAGCTTTTTGTACCTTTTAGAACTTATGTAATGGCTAGGTAAATATAAATTAACTTGGGAAAGTAGTATGTAGGAATCCTTCAAGAAATATGAACTAGATCCTTGGAAAAATATAGCACATACCTAGAGGCAAGATACCCTGAAAAGAATGTAATTTACAAATAATTGGCTAAGAAAATCCCTGTTAATGTATCTAGTGTGCTTTTCTTCTAAATGTTAAACATATTAAAACTGAACAAGGTTTATATTGAAATGGGATGTAGGATTTCAATATAAACAAGGTTTATATTGAAAGGTTTATATTGAAATGGCTTCTCAGCTGAGTCATAGAGATCAAAACTTTTCTAGGTCTTTTGTAATCAATTGGAAATATTTTGGAATTTATTTTAATTACTATCTTAAGTACAAACCTCCTGAGAATTCTCCAATGAATAGTACAATCCGTGATCCAAAGCCTTATTATTGTGAGGTCCAAGTGCATTTGTCCCTGATAATAAATGCAAAACAGAGGGAAATTAGGACTTTACTGAATTGATTTTTAGCAACAGAATGGTTTATAGGGAAGTGTAAAGTGAGAGAAATGTCACCAGAAATTAAAGTGTTTGCTAGATGCCGAAAACAGTCTCAGGAACCAAGATGCCACTTTTCAAGATGAAATAAAAGAACATCGTGCTGAGTTTTCACTGGAAGTCCTACAGTACTCTTTGAATACGCATCAAAGTCAAGAATACAACATCACAGGACTGTGAGGCTGAAGTTTTTTTTTTTGTGAGAGAGAG
>JAJIBD010016137.1:0-10333 GCA_021461705.1 Cryptotis parvus | reverse complement strand
AAAAATAGAATTATATGAAGGGGCCAGAACAATAGCACAGCGAGTAGGGCATTTGCCTTGCACGCAGCCAACCCAGGTTTGATCTCCAGCATCCCGTATGATCCTCTGAGCACCGCCAGGAGTAACCCCTGAGCATTGCTGGGTGTGATGCCCAAAAAAAAAAAAAAAAAAAAAAGAAAAGAAAAGAAGAATGACTTGAAGGCTAGAGTAGATAACCTTTCCAGACCGGAAGGGACAGGACAGTGATGGAGGGGCCTAGGCATGTTGTTGGTGGGGAAGGTGCAGTAAGCAACTTTGTATATCAAAATCATAAGCAATCATAAGCATGAGCACTTGTAACCATGCTGTTTAAGCTATAGTAAATAGTATTTTAAGTTGAAGGAAGAAAGAGGCTTCTAAAGTCACAAATTTGGGACCAGAGCCATAGCACAGCAGGTAGGGCATTTGCCTTGCACACAGCTGACCTGGGTTTAATCCCGGCATCCCATATGGTCCCCCAAGCACCACCAGGAGTAGTTCTGAGTGCAGAGCCAGGAGTAACCCCTGAACATCGCTGGGTCTGACCCCAAAAGCCAAAAAAAATAAATAAATAAATAAAAATAAAGTCACAAATTTCGGTGTTATATGTCTTACTCTTTGGGCAAGTTTTTCTTGGGAAACAAATATTTTTTTTCTTAAAACAACAGATCTAAGTACCTCTAGTTTAGTGACAGAACATTCTGGAAAATAGAGATAGTTTGTTCAGGGAGTGGAGGTTGAGCCCCACCCAGCAGGACTCAGGAGCTACTTCTGGCTCAGTGCTGGGGAACCATGAGGTGCTCGGGCCAGTCACGTGCTGAATGGTGCCTCATCCCCTGAGCTCTCTCTCTTGCCCCAGGATTAGTAATTTTATACCCGGGGCGGAGTGATAGCCCAGCGGGTAGGGCGTTTGCCTTGCAGCGCGGCCGGCCCATGCCGGCCTGGGTTCGATCCCCGGCATCCCATATGGTCCCCGAGCACCGCCAGGAGTCATTCCTGAGTGCAGAGCCAGGAGAAACCCCTGAGCATCACCGGGTGTGACCCAAAAACCAAAAAAAAATAAAAATTAAACAAAAAAAGTAATTTTATACCCATTTAAACTGTTTCTTTTTCTTTCCAGATGATTAAAGCCCTGAATATTGCTGAAGGAGAAAATTTAAACTAAAACATAGTTTTGTTGAAAAACTAGTTAAAAATTAATGGAGAAGGAAAAAAAAGTAATGGAAAAGGAAAAAAACTAAAGAAAAGAGAAATTTTAGTTTCATGTTTTAGTGAAGTAAAAGACTTCCTGGGGGCTGAAACAATAGTGCAGTTGGGAGGGCACTTGCCTGCCGCTGTTCCATCTCCAGGGGCCCAGCCGTCTCCCGAGCCCTGCCAGGGAGTAATTCCTGAGCACTGCCAGTATGACCCAGAAACAAACAAAAATTGTATTAAAAGAGGTTCTAATTCCAGGAGAATGAGATGACAGGAGGGGACAGACATAGGGAAGGACAGCGATAGAGAAGGCTTGTGCGGAACAGAGAACTGTAAAAGGAAGAGGGATTGGGCTCTCAAGCTCACCTGCAGGCGACCTGGGGAAATTGTTGTATAGAGAAGAAAATCTAGGAGTCAGAGGTGTGGGCGTAGGGACCACGTGCTCGGCTTGTGGGCCGCCTGCACTCCAGGCCCGGACTAAAGAAAGGGGAAAAAAGGAAAAAAACATTCCAGGATCTACTACTGTCATGCAAACTTGAATTCCACAGGCTTCTAACATTTTCTGTTTTACTTTAGTATGTGTCATTATTTAGCTTTTTAGATTTGTGTTATTATCTTTTTTTTTTTTTGTTTGGTCACACCCAGCGATGCTCAGGGGTTACTCCTGGCTCTGCACTCAGGAATTACTCCTGGCTGTGCTCGGGGACCATATGGGATGCCGGGGGATCAGACTCGGGCAACGCAGGTCGGCGCGTGCAAGGCAAACGCCCTACCCGCTGGGCTATCGCTCCAGCCCTTTTGTGTTATTATCTTTACCTGTGTCTCATTAAAATTTTTAGATATTTGCCAGCACATGTTCATATGACTGACTTTTTGGTTGCTGTTGTGTCTTTATAGTGGATCAAAATATTGAAACATGCAGTTGCTGGGTGTATCATTTCTCTCCTGTGGTTTTTTGGCCTTACTCTTTGTGGACCACTAAGGTAAATTAAAGTGCATATTTCGATTATATTTTTAGTGTTTTGTTCTATTTTTATATTACACATGTCAGACTACATGCAAAAGTTACTTCTATAGCAGAGGCTATAGCTCAGCAAACACGTATAAATTGGTGACTTGTTTTTAGGCTACCTCTCTGAACGCATTACTGTATTAATGATGTTATGGCTGCTTTATCCATTTGAATTCAACTGAGTTTCAGAAAATTTTTAGCATAAGAGATTTAGTTTTTATTATTATTTTGTTTTAGTGGCTGACTTTAGAAATGCAAAGGTTTGGGGCGGGTGATAGCCCAGCGGGCAGGGGCATTTGCCTTGCATGCGGCCGGCCCATGCTGGCCCAGGTTTGATCCCTGGCATCCCACATGGTCCCCCGAGCACTGCCAGGAGTAATTCCTGAGTGCAGAACCAGGAGAAACCCCTGAGCATTGCCGGGTATGACCCAAAGGTTTAAAGTGGTAAAGAAGGGGCCAGAGCGATAGTCCAGCGGTAGGGTATTTGCCTTGCATGCAGTCGGCCCATGTCGGACCCAGGTTCAATCCCCGGCATCCCATATGGTCCCCCGAGCACCGCCAGGAGTAATTCCTGAGTGCAGAGCCAGGAGAGCATCGCCAGGTGTGACACAAAAAGCAAAAAAAAAAAAAAAAAAAAAAGATTAGTTTTTATTATTATTTTGTTTTAGTGGCTAACTTTAGAAATGCAAAGGTTTAAAGTGGTAAAGAAGGGGCCAGGCGATAGTCCAGCGGGTAGGGCGTTTGCTTTGCACACAGCCAGCCCATGCTGGCCTGAGTTCGATCCCCGGCATCCCATATGGTCCCCGAGCACCACCAGGGAGTAATTCCTGAGTTCAGAGCCAGGAGAAACCCCTGAGCAATGCCAGGTGTGACCCAAAAAAAGAAAAATAAATAAAAAAATAAAGTGGTAAAGAAAATAAACCAATAAGAGAGCAGAATCTTTGAAGTTTTTGTTTAATTTGTTTTTCTAAGTACTGTGATTTGATTGTATATGTCATTTGATTCTAAACAGAATCAAATGGAAATAGTGTGTCAGTCATCAGATTAAAGGTGAATGAACTTAGGGTTGGGAAGGTAACTCAGAGAGCTGCATGCAGGAAAGGCTCAGCGCCTGTGAGCAGCACATGGTCCCCCAGCACGCTGGGAGCCTCTCCAAAACTGAGCCAGGAGTGAATAGCCGGGTCTATGGTGTGGGCGGTGAACAAAACAAATCCTGGTCTGGAGCTATAGCACAGCCAGTAGGGTGTTTGCCTTGCATGCAGCCTACCGGGTTCGATCCCCAGCATCCCATATGATCCCCCGAGCACCTCCAGGAGTAATTCCTGAGCGAAGAGCCAGGAGTAACCCCTGAGCATCGTCGGGTGTGACCCAAAAAAGAAAAAAAATAAATCCCGAATACGTAGTCAATGTTAAGAGCAGGGACAGTCTAGAAATCTGTTATAATCCATGAGTATATGTCGGGAAGCCGCCGGGGTCCCCGACAGTGTCAGGACTGAAATTCTCTTCTACCTCCGAGGACGCCGGGGGAACAGATGAAAACTCACGAGGTCTGGTGCAGTTCCAAAAAGGCTTTTAATAGTACAAAAGCTCTTCCACAGCACTCCAATATAATGAACAAACTCTAGCTCTGATCCGAACTTAGACCATACAAAAGAGCCTAAGTCTCCCACCAAAGAGTCTCCCACAAAAGAGCCTAAGTCTCCCACCCAGATGAGTCCTACCCAGAAGAAGGAGCAAAAGGCCAAAGAGCAAAAAGCCAAAAGCCGAAAACTGAGGAGCCAAAAGCTGAAAGCGAAAAGGCCAAGGGGCCTCAAGTCAGTCCCCTTATATACACCAAAGTAATCCAACCGGGAGGGTCGTGTCAACAAAGAACTCTAAACAGAGTGTAGTGCCACACCCTATTGCAGGTATAAACAAAGGTTACTCCAAGGATTAATAAGAGAGATTATCTCTTATGTAAAACACTGGAGAGAGAGAGGGAGGGCTGATATAAAGTAATGCATCTTAATTTCATGAGCTTCATGTAATCTAGATGGTACCCACAAGGTCCTTCTTATTATTATCTGCACCAGGGTGATTCTGAGTATCTTGTTCTCGTGTACTGAAAGGGTCACACTCGCCTGCTTAGAGCAAACTAGTATGATCCTTCCTATAGTCTTCCTATAGTCTCAACGTAGCCAGGGTGGTAATCTCCTGGTAAATTCTAATTGTCCCATGCTGGGTGCAGTGGGTATAAAGAGGAGCTGTGCCCAATCTAGAAAGCATAGAAGTCTTAGTAGATGTATAAGTCAGAAGTTATTCAGTCAAGGTGACTTCTGTAAGTGCCACACCCTCTAGCAGTGTTTACATAGAAGAGAGGTCTCATTAGAATGAACCTTGGCTTAAACAGATTAAGCTGGGAGTGGGCAAAACAACAAAACTCCCAGAATAGCTAAACCTGTCCTCCAACAAGTATAGAGATGCAGAACCCAAGGCCAGGGAGGATGCCAGACGCACCAGCTAAGATCCAGTGGGAAGCAGCCAGACCTGGGCCTCATCCCCAGGACACTGCTGTCAGGGCAACAGGGAACAAATGGGTCCCTTGCTGGGCTTATTTCAGGCCAGCTGAGGAAGAAGCAGTGAACTCACAGTCCACATTCGTCTGGATCTGTTTGGGGTCACATTTCTGTGTAAATGGGTCAGTTCAATGGGACAGTGATTAAAAAGCCTTCATCACATTTAAAAGAATCCTAACACGTAACTGTGCATAGTCATCTTTTAATGTTTTCCTATCTCCTGTGGGTGCATTTATTGCATAAAAGTGCATGGAGTAGGGCCAGAATAATAACATAGCGCGTAGGGTGTTTGCCTTGCACACAGCCGACGTGGGTTCCATCCTCGGCATCCCATATGCCAAGCACCACCAGGAGTAATTCCTGAGTGCAGAGCCAGGAGTAACCCTGAGCATTGCTGGGTGTGAACCAAAAAACAAACAAAAATAAAAGTGCATGGAAAAGGGCCCCACCTTTAACACTTGAAGGGAGTTTCCAGCGGAGGCTCAGAATGAAATAAAGCGTGTTCTCAGGACTCCGAGCCTAGTACACCTGAGCACAGCCTGCTGTGTCCCAGAAAGAAACAAAAAATCATTTTTGTAAGAGTAAATATAACTAGATATGGTTTTAATAATAATTAACCCTAATATATTCAGCCCCCAAAAAACCTTACCAGTATTTCTGAAAACTTAATGCGTCTCCCAATCATGAGGTAATAGTGAGCATGTATAGTTTTCATTTTCTTATTCTTGTTTTCTTTATAGTTTTACCACATCTGCACATTATCTTTTTAGTGTTTGACTCTGTAAGTTTCTCAGTTTATAAATAGAATTACATTACATGTATTTTTTTTTTTGCATTGTACTTTCCATTCAGTGTTTGAGACTTACCCATTTTAATGCATTTAGTTCAGCTCACAATACACACACACTACATTTCTGTGGACATTCATGTGTCCAGTCTGGGGTTTCTGCAAACAGTGTCATTGCGGCTGTCTCTTAAGTGTTTCCTGTGCACATACACAAGAAGCCTGTGTGGTATAATCCCATAAGTAATATTGTTGGTATAGTAATACCAGCTTCAGCCTTTCTAGGTAGATAATGCCAAATTATTTTCTAATTCAGTTGTACCTATTTGTTTCCATAATATTTTATGAAATCTGGAAAAGTGTTGTTTTTTTGTACACTAGTTGAGTTGTTTTCCTGATGAAAATCAGATGTCTCAGAAATGATGACGTTTTCTTTTCTGTAGGACTCTGCTGCTTTTTGAACACAGTGACATTGTTGTCATCTCACTACTTAGTGTTTTGTTCACTAGTTCTGGAGGAGGACCAGCAAAGGTAGGAGTTTCCGTTATTAGTTACTTGAACATTGAAATTATTCAAGCAAAAAACTTATCCCAACAGTATATTTTAGCATTTAGAAGGATGCAGGACTTTCTGTTGTTACTAATTTCATTACTTCCTTACAGATTAATGTTTTGACTGTTTCTCTTTTTCTGTTATTGGAGGGGGTGTCGGAGCTGCACCGGTGTGCTCCCCTGCTTGCTCCCGGCTCTGTGCTGAGGGCTCACTCTGGTGGTCCCACGGACCAGCTGGGGTCAGCTGTGTGCAAGGCAGGTGCCTTCCTCTTGTCCCCTCGTCACCCTGGTTTTTGCCTTTAATTCTCAAATCATATATTCCTTAGGAGTTGTAAAAATAACGCAGTGATCTGTGTATCCTTGCTCAGTTGGGTTTGTTGGGTCTTTTGTTTTTGTTTCCGGGTGCCGTGCTCAAGCAGTGCTCGGGTGTGTCTGCGGAGCCAGGGCTCAGACCCAGCCGCACAGGCAGAGCATGCACCAGCCGGCTGAGCTGGCATGGCCACCCCTGCTCCTCTGCGCCCCTAAGGATCCTCAGCACACGTTTGCGCTCTCAGAACTGAATGTTACGATTAATCTGTATACTGTTAGGACTTTAATGTTAGGGAATTTTTTTTAAATTTGGAAAGCATTTTTGTTCAGTATTTTATATGGTTATGTTCTTTAAATCAGCTCTTAAAAACTTTCCTCAACATTATTTTCTTTGTTTTCAGACGAGAGGGGCTGCTTTTTTCATTATTGCTGTGATTTGCCTGTTGCTTTTCGACAATGATGACCTCATGGCTAAGATGGCTGAGCACCGTATCCTTTTATAATAACAGTGCAGAGAAATAGGAGAAGGGCAGAGTAGAGGGGAAATGTGGAGAGACTGCATTAAATTATCACCCAGGGAGCTGGAGAGATAGTACAGTAGTTAGGGCCTTCGCCTTGCATGCAGCTGACCGGGTTCGATCCCGGCATCCCATGTGGTCCCCCGATTACTGCCAGGAGTAATTCCTGAATACCAAGCCAAGAGTAACCTCTGAGGGGCCGGAGCTATAGCACAACGGGTAGGGCTTTTGCCTTGCAAGCAGCCGACTCAGGTTCGATCCCGGTATGCCATATGGTCCCCGAAGCACCTCCAGTAGTAACTCCACCAGGAGTAATTCCTGAGCAAAGAGCCAGGAGTAACCTCTGAACATCACCAGGTGTGACCCAAAACCCAAGTAAAATTATCATCCGTGAATGGGCCGTTCATAGTTCAGTATAGCTAAATTGGTTTTCAAATAATGAAAAAAATTTCTAAACTAAATATGGTATCTTGATATTTTTTGTAGCATTCCAAGTTTTAACTTGTCACTCAACAAAATTAATTTACTCTCATAACTTAATTTTTTTTTCTTTTGGGTCACACCCGTGATGCTCAGGAGTTACTCCTGGTGGTGCTCAGGGGGCCATATGGGATGCCAGGGATCAAACTTGGGTCAGCTGCGTGCAAAGGCAAGTGCCCTCCCCACTGGACTATCACTCCAGCCCCCTTAAATGCTGTTTTTGGAAATCTGTGGTTGAAATTTTTATTGACAGTAAATGAAAAGCCTTTGGCATCTTTATACTGAAGTAAAAAGTTCAGATTCCTTGAAATGCGCACTCCTGATCTGAAATCCTCACTCTTCTATAAGCCCACTCTGCAGTCAAGCATGTTTGCTTGTATTCTTCCATATGTGCCCTTTTCTTTCTACATGCATTACCCATTCCATTCAGTGTAATTAGAATGCCAATTCAATCATTCTGGTGCTGATGTTCCTGCCCTCCAACCTCTTAGTTAACTGATCATAAGTTATACTGTTAAAATTAAAGGTGCGAGGGGCCGGAGCCATAGCCCAGCGGGTAGGGCGTTTGCCTTGCGCGGCCGGCCTGTGCTGGCCTGGGTTTGATCTCCGGCATCCCATATGGTCCCCGAGCACCGCCAGGAGTAATTCCTGAGTGCAGAGCCAGGAGTAACCCCTGAGCATCACCGGGTGTGCCCAAAAAGCCAAAAAAAAAAAAAATTAAAGGGGTCTGAGAAGTAGTTCAGTGGGTAAGGTGCTGGCTTTGCATGCGGCCGATCTGGGTTTAATACCTGGCATCCTATGATGTCCCCTGAGACTTGCCAAGAGTAAGCCTTGACATTGCCCAGATGTGACCCAAAAACAAATTGCAGGGGTGAGGTAATTTTGCTTAACTCTGGCTTATTTGTACTACTATTCCCCATCCCACTCTCTTTTAACTTTGATGGTGCTTTATTTGATGAATGATCTAGAAACAGTTTTCCAGGTGATGTTACATCCCTCGGAAAGGACACCCTAGTTCCATTGGATAGGCATGACCTAAGGATTTACCCTGCCCCTGGGCCCTGGTCCTGCAGACTTGAGCTCTGTGTATGTCATTTTGAGATTGAGTGCTGAAGTTCAGCAGTTGTGTCTTAACCACTGATACACCTTAGGAGCCCACAAAAAGGTAACAAGCTTATCCAGTTGATGAAGGTCCCCAAATTATTTTGTTTTGTTTTTAAGGGAAACAGTTTATTGAGCATAGTTGATTTAGGGAGCCCCTGACTAGACTATAGTCATCCCTAAATAATGTAACTAACATTTCAGAAAGAAACTTTTTAGGTTCAGAGTTAAAAAGTGGCGGGGCCAGAGCGATAGTCCAGCGGGTAGGGCGTTTGCCTTGCATGCAGCCAACCCGGTTCCATCCCCGGCATCCCATATGGTCCCCCACACAGTGCCAGGAGTAATTTCTGAACACAGAGCCAGGAGTAACCCCTGAGCATCGCTGGGTGTGACCTGAAAAGCAAAAAAAAAAAAAAAAAAAAAGTGGGATCTTTTCCTTCACTCTAACTCTCCCTTAGCCGAAGGACATCACGACAGTGCTCTCACTCACGTGCTCTACACGGCCATTGCTTTCCTGGGCGTGGCAGATCATAAGGTGCGTGCTGCTCTTTGCTAGTATAATGAAAAGTGCATTAAAAATAAATCCTCAGATAAGCGTATATAATACTGTGTGCCATTAGTAATTAGATATGGGGGGGAAGTTCCATTCTTTTTCAAATATTAAATATATAAAGGCTTATATATAGTTATTTAATATAGTTCACCTATTAAATATATAAGAGCTTATTATATAGTTACTAGTTTTGAACTGTGTGTTTCTAATGAACCGTACTTAATGTTACCCTTAGGGTGGAGTGTTGCTGCTAGTACTGGCGTTGTGTTGTAAAGTTGGTTTTCACACGGCTTCCAGGAAGCTATCTATAGACATTGGTGGAACCAAACGTCTTCAGGCTTTGTCGCATCTTGTTTCTGTGTTTCTCTTATGCCCATGGGTCATTGTTCTTTCTGTGACAACTGAGGTAAGTAAAGCATTAAGTAATAAGCAAAATTATAGGTGATAGTAATTCCTATATAAAATTATAGGTAATAAGTAAAATATTATTACTACTATATTGTTAGCTCAGTGTGTTGTTTCTTCAATTTAAGGTTGCTAGAGTCTTAAATTATCTTTCCTTTTTCCTTTTTTTTTTGATAATTAAAAGGTTTTTTCAAAGCTTGTTTTTTATTATTTGGCTTTGGGGGAGGTCACATCCAGAGGTACCTGGGAGTTGCTTCCAGTGAGTGTTTGGGGTCCATATGGTACTGGAGATTGAACCCAGACCTCCTGCGTGTAAATCTGCAGTCCTATCTAATGAGCCAGCTCTCCAGCCCTCATTTTACTAATAGGAAACACAGGAGTTGCAGGGATAGTGCAGCAGATAGGGTGTTCACTTGCCTTGTTATGTGGCTCTAATACTGTCCCCTGAACTCCACCAGGAGTGAGCCCTGAGCACTGCTGGGTGTGGCCCAGATTCCCCTCAGCCCCCTTCCCCTCAAAAAAGAAAATTAAAATCAACTACTATTACACTTATATGTTCTTCCCATTTTTTATAGCCATAAGAATGGAATCAGCTGAAGAAATAATTTATTACCTATTATGACTTAAGCACAAAACTCCTGGTACTTATAAAATTATTAGACAATCATGCTTTTGGTTTTTATTTGTCTGGGAAATACTGAAAATATATGCCCCAACATCTCATAGCTTATATTTCGGCACTTTGTAAATCCTACTGAATCACAGACTATGTATACATAAAAGGTTTTAGTAAAGCATCTTATATGATGTAAATTTTATACCCATATAGTATTGACAATCTCTGTTGGTTTTT
>JAJIBD010016136.1:0-17040 GCA_021461705.1 Cryptotis parvus | reverse complement strand
GCTTGCTGATGCCCCTCGCCCATTGTTCTCAGACTCGCCAAATAGAGCTTCTCCAGCTTCTTGATTTTTTGAGCCCGTGACTCCGCCCATTCTGCCCGGCAGCTCTTCTGGCCAACGCCGATCTGCTGGTTTCTCCTTCGCTTTATGTCCTCTCTTATCTGGAAAGCGATGCCCCTTTCCTGTTCTCGAACCTGAATAAAGTTGGTGTGTGGAAAGAGGCTTCCTTTAGTATTTTTGAATAAGTATTCTGGTAACAGAAATTGTAAGACTACTCTTAGGCACACCCATTTCCTAAAAGATTCACACCATGGGTGAGAGCAATAGCACAGCGGGGAGGGTGTTTGCCTCGCTGCGTGGCCAACTCGGGTTGGATCCCCAGCATCCCATATATGGTCCCCGAGCACCACCAGGAGTAATTCCTTTTTTTTTTTTTTTTTTTTTTTGGGTTATACCTGGGTGTTGCTCAAGGGGTTACTCCTGGCTCTACACTCAGGAATTACTCCTGGTGGTACTCCCATATGGGATGCTGGGATCAAACCGGGTGTGCAAGGCAAACACCCTACCCACTGTCCTATAGCTTTGGACCCAAGATTCTTTTTTTTTCTCTCTTGCTAATAATTCCTGAGTGCAGAGACAGGAGTAAGCACTGAGCATCACAGAGCATAACTGAGAGACAGAAAACAAACCAACAAAACTGGCTCTGCAAAGCTTCCTAAACACTTCCAGGAAAGAAAAATCTGATACTTTTTCTTTGGCTTTTTTTGGTCACACTCACTGATGCTCAGGGGTTACTCCTGGCTCTTGGCTCAGGAATCACTCCTAGCGGAGCTTGGGGGGACCATACCAGATGACAATAATTGAACCTGGGTTAGCCTTGTGCAAGGCAAACGTCCTACCTGCTGTGCTGTAGCTCCAGCCCCAAATCAGATAAATTTTTCTCTAGCACTTAAGGACCTTTCCAGGAAGTCTTCCTCCATAACTTTTTTTTTTTTTTTTTTTGCTTTTAGGGTCACACCTGGCAATGCCCAGGGGTTTCTCCTGGCTCTGCACTCAGGAATTACTCCTGGTGGTGCTCAGGGGACCATATGGGATGCGGGGATCGAACCTGGGCAGGCATGGGCGGCTGTGTGGAAGGCAAGCGCCCTACCCGCTGGGCTATCGCTCTGGGCCCGTCCTCCATAACTTTCATCAGTAACCTCATTTCACTGTTTCCCAATAATTTCTCGGTCAGATAAGTCCTATCCCTAAACTCCTTCGTCTAATCACCATTTTGTGCTATTTTCTGCAATAGCCAGGAAGTGGGGCCTTGTGCAGGCGATAGGAAGGACCTGAAGTGTGACCCAGTACTAGGATGCTCCTATGTAAGACTGCTAAGAACATAAGAAAAACAGGAGGACAAAGAAGGTAAAATTTTATTCCAAATAGACTTTACCTGCAGCAGCCTTAATTTCCGTCTTCTTTCATAATCTTCCTTTAAGACAAAGGCTTCCCTCATTGGGGCTCAACCTCAGCCTGCCTGAATTTACCACTTTCCTTTTCATTTCCGCAAACTATAAAGGTTCTGATTTTAAAAGAAAAAAGTGTCAAAGTAGGGAAGTGGCGGGGTGGGGGGGGAGGGTAAGTGGGGGAGGGAGGGGGCATAACGATAATACAGCAGGAAGGGCATTTGCCTTGCCGCGTCCTGACCTGGGGTTTGATCCCCGGCATCTCATATGGTCCCCTGAGCACTGCCAGGGAGAACTCCTTCCTTCCTTCCTTCCTTCCTTCCTTCCTTCCTTCCTTCCTTCCTCCCTCCCTCCCTCCCTCTCCTTCCTCCTTCCTCCCTCCCTCCCTCCCTCCCTCCCTCCCTCCCTTCCTTCCTCCCTCCCACCCTCCTTCCTCCCTCCCTTCTTTCTTCCCTTCTCTTTCTCTTTTTCTCTCTCTTCCCTCCCTCTCCCTCCCTTTCCTCCTTCCTTCCTTCTCTTTCTCTTTTTCTCTCTTTCTTTTTTTTTTTTTTTTTGCTTTTTTGGGTTACACCCGGTGACGCTCAGGGGTTACTCCTGGCTCTGCCCTCAGGAATTACTCCTGGCAGTGCTCAGGGGACCATATGGGATGCGGGGGATTGAACCTGGGCCGGCATGGGCCAGCTGCGTGCAAGGCAAACACCCTACCCGCTGGGCTATCGCTCCGGCCCCTTCTCTCTTTCTTTCTTTCCCTCCCTCCCTCCCTCCCTTTCCTCCTTCCTTCCTTCTCTTTTTCTCTTTTCTTTCCCTCCCTCCCTCCCTCCCTTTTCATCAGTAACCTCCCTCCCTCCCTTTTCTTCCTTCCTTCCTTCCCTTTCTCTTTCGTTTCTCTCTTTTTCTTTCCCTCCCTCCCTTTTCATCAGTAACCTCCCTCCCTCCCTTTCCTTCCCTTTCTCTTTCTTTCTCACTTTCTTTCCCTCCCTCCCTTTTCATCAGTAACCTCCCTCCCTCCCTTTCCTTCCTTCCTTCCTTTCTTTCTTTCTCCCCCTCTCCTTTCTTTCATTTTATGCATTTTTGTAATCCCCAGCGATGCTCGGGGATTACTCTTGGTTCTGCACTTAGGAATTACTCCTGGTGGTATTCAGGGGACCATATGGAATGTTGGGGATGGAACCCGGGTCGGCTGCGTGCAAGGCAAATGCCCTCCCTACTATGCTATCACTCCAGTGCAGAACCAGGAGTATCCCTGAGCATTGCCAGGTGTGACCCAAAAAAAGCAAAATAAATAAATATAGTGGGGAAGCAGGGATTAGAAAAGTTTTTTGGGGGGTCACACCTGGCAATGCTCAGGGGTTACTCCTGGCTTCATGCTCAGGAATTACTCCTGGTGGTGCTTGGGGGGGACCATATGGGATACCGGGGATCGAACTTGGGTCAGCTATGTGCAAAGCAAATGCCCTACCTGCTGTGCTATTGCTCCAGCCCCAGAAAAGTTTTAAGTATATATCCACACTTGACATTTAAAGAAATACATAGATGCAAATAAAGATTATTTTGCATAAACAAAGCCCAATTCATCTGTGAGTAGATAAAGCACCTAATGGACATTTGGAGTATAACAGAAACAAACACGGGGAGGGGGAGGAAGGGGGGCTGGGAGAGGAGAGTGCCTGAATTAAACCCTTCATTCATTTACTGTTTATCTTAATGGGGACTTAGCAGTCTCTGAGTTAAGGCTGCCCAATCACCAGGATGACACGTCCTGCAAACTCCTTTTTTTCCCCCCTTTTTTGGTCACACTGTCAATGCTCAGTGGTTATTCCTGGCTCTGCACTCAGGACTTACTCCTGGCAGTGCTTGGGGACACTATGGGATGCTGGGGATCGAACCTGGGTCAGCGGCGTGCAAGGCAAACACCCTACCCGCTGTACTATAGGCTCCGGCTCCCGTCGGAGGCCCCTTGCAAGCTCTTGTCAAGAATTATACGCCACTTGACCACTGTGACTGAGAAACTTGGAAGGTTTGCATTCCTGAGTCAGCACAAGCCCTTCTGCTAAGTCTCTCAAACATCTGAGTGATGCAGCCGGATGGAGGAGGGTGGACATTGGGGATGTGCAAACTGCAGCTGATAAGCAAACTGCAGCTGCTTGTCGGGGGCCAAGCCTCGGGGTATCTCTGAGGTGTGCAGAGCTCGGCGAGGTGTAGGGGGAATGTCCCGGTGACAGTGGGGCCAGGCTGCTTGCAGGGCTCTTGGATCCCCCACCATAGACAGGCTCAAGGACAGGGGGCTCTGGAGCAATGCACACAGGAACCTCCACCAGCCACTGGGCAGCGGTGGTCCCCGACATCCCTCATCCTGGGGTACCCTCTTCCCAGCATCCAGACCTTGGCACCCTTCCTCCAAGCGGCCCTCACCTGCACTCCGATCCCCAAGCAGCCCTCACTTGCAGCCCTGTTCCTAGCACCCCTCATCTGCACCCCTTCCCTGAGCCCTCCTCCGAGGACCCCACACCTGCACTCCTCCTCCGAGAGTCGCTGCTCCCGACACTCGTCCGCGCTCCGCGAAGCCGCAGGAGGGTGCAGCTCCTCGGACGCAGAAGATGCAGAAAGCCTCGGCGGCCTCCGACCCACTTCCCAACAGCCGTTCATGCGCCTGCGTGGGGCCGGCCCCGCCGTCACTTCCGCCATTCAAACCGCCCGCCAATGGCGGGACAGCGCCGCGGGAAGGCCTGCCCCGCCCACCTAGGACCGCTTACGCGCACGCACGCGCCGCGAGCACACGCACGCGCTCGCAAGCACGCGTACGCGCTCACACACGCGTGTGTCGCCCTTTGTGCCCCTCGCCCGGCGCGTCCTGCCGTCCTGGGGGCGCTCTCCGCGCGGGGCTTCAGGAGAGGCAACTTGTCCCGGAGCTTCGCGAGAGTCCGGCAGGGGAATCGTGGCCCGACGCCGGCTCCGCCCCCGATGCAGCGCTGGCTCCTGGGCAGGCCCCGACTGGAGTTTACACCCAAAGGCTCGGACCCGCGGGCTGGGGACTGGGGGTGCGCAGGGGGAGCCCCAAGGACATGGGGGAGAGCTCAACCAGGCACAGGGAGTACCCTGGGGCCGGGGGAGCCCTCAGCCAGAAGGCCCGTAGAGGAAGTGAGGTGCATGGAAAGGCAAATGCGAGGCTATTGGGCTTGGGGACCCAGTGGTGCAGAGACTGGGGGTGAGCCTTGGCACTGCAGCCCGACACCCGGAGCCTGTAGGAGCACTTGGGGGCGGGGGTGGCAGCCTGTGAGCGAGCAGTCTTGAGGGTGTCCAGCGTGGAGCATTCTGGCCTCCAGCCCTCTCTGAGCTGCTCTGGGCCAAGCAGGTGCGAGGTGCAGGGAGAAAGTGAGGTTGGCCTCGCTAAGTGATTAAGATTCAGGGTTGTGCCACCAGCCAGAAGAGGCACGCAACTCCCAGGTCTGTCAGCGTTATCTGCTCAGAATGTTGAGCTTCCAGTAGCCGAGAAGGCCCAGAGATGAGCGGGCACCACCAGGCCGGCCCGGGACACGATTTTACTGAGACTGTCCAGCACTTGGAATTTGCAATGTACCGAGAGCCAGTGGCTGAGGGCAGGCGGGGCAAGGAATTGTCCAGTGCCGATCAGATGAGCCCTGCCTGGTCTGTGCAGAGATGCAGAAGCTGAGCCAGGCTCAGTGGCTGTCCCAGAGATCATGTAAGTGCAACGTGAAACAAGCCCTGGAATTTCTGTCCTTTCCCCCAACATTTAAGTTCTTTCTCCCTGGTCCCCTCTTTCGGTGGCATTTATTGTGTGAATAATTACTTTTTTTTTTTTTTTTTTGCTTTTTTTGGGTCATACCCGGTGAATCTCAGGAATTACTCCTGGCAGTGCTTGGGAGACCTTATGGGATGCCGAGAATTGAACCCAGTTGGCCGTGTGCGAGACCAACGCCCTCCGGACTGTACTGTCCTCCGGCCAGGTGGTCATTACTTTCACGCTGAGCACGCTGTCCAGCATCCCCATCATGGGCTCTGAGATGTCCTCAGACCTAGTAGATCATGCTTGTTTCTACCTGCCCGGCCCCGCTTGCCTAGTGCTCACTGCGGATGCCCGGTGCAACCTGTCCTTTAGCCTTGCAGTTCGCAGCAGCTGACATTGAAACCAGCATTTTCCCTCTTCATCAGGACAAGCACCAGCCCAGACCCTGAAGCCACCAGCTACATAGCCTGTTTCCCCGGGTGGGACCAGCAGGGGTCAGCACGTCTGGGGGACAGTGGACAAGCCAAGAAGATCACCAGTGGCTGGAGTGGCCTGTCAAGGTAAGCCTTGGAGTGAGCTACATGGGAGAATGTGAAACTGGATCCCTCGGGAGCTGGGAGTGGATCTCATTCCCGTCGCCTGCCACACAGAACTGCTCAAATGTTTAGTGTCGGTTTTGGTTTTGGGGCCACACCGGACTGGGGGTCAGGACTTACTCCTGGCTCTGCACTCAGGGATTGCTCCGGGCAGGCTTGGAGGACCCTGTAACACCCCAGGGTAGGAAGCTCAGCCCTTCCCTGTGTGGCCTGAGAATGTCCCAGAGTAGGAAGCTCAGTCCCTTCCCGGCGTGGCCTGCACGGCCTGGCTTTCTGATCTTCCTGCAGCTCAGCTGGGGACAAGGACACGGACAGTGCTGCTAGGAAACCTGGTGAAGGTTCAGGGGCAGCTGCTGTGCATCCTCAGTAGTCTCTGAGCTCTGCTTTGGACCTGGGGAAGACTCAGTGCCCAAAAAGCCACGAATTCTGTCCCTGCACCTCCCACGTGCTGAGCACAGGCCTGTGTCTGAGGTTCCCAGCACCACTGGAGTGTGGCCTCTGGCACATGGAATTAGAAACATGCTCTGCTGTCAGTGAGGAACATTTTTAATTGCACTTGGCACTTTTGCAGTTGGCTCAGGATTTTCTTGCTGGCTTCTGGGGGTGGCGGGTGGAGGGATGAGTAGACAGGACTGAAAGCCCCTTTGCTTTTTGCACAGGAGCTCCTGAAGGCTAAGGCCCAGAACAGCCTTCTCTTCTTTTTTTTCTTCGGCTTTTTGGGTTACACCCGCGATGCTCAGGGGTTACTCCTGGCAGTGCTCGGGGACCAGATGGGATGCTGGGGATCCAATCTAGGTCGGCGGTGTGCAAGGCAAACACCCTCCCGACTGTTCTATAGCTCTGGCCCCCTGAACAGCCTTTCCTTAATGTTGCCATTTGGGATTTGTTCTTAGATCTGCAGTCTTCAGGGGAGCAGTGGAGGAGGGTCGCATGTGGCCCTTCCAGGTGGTCTTCCCTTTGTGAGGCAGCTGTTAACTGTGCGCTGGGCTAGCACCACAGGCAGCCACACCCCCTGCCACAGCACAGGGACAGACAGCCCAGGTGCAGGCCGGACCCCACTTCTGGCGCTCTTAAAACCACTCAGCGGCTTTCATGTGGAGACCTGAGGCCTGAGGAAGGCTGCCCAGGGTATGCGGAAAATGGGAGGCCAAGAAACCACTGCCCACAGCCCTGCCTTTAGTCAGTTAAGGTGAGGAGAGCTCACTGGAGCTGGGCGGAGCACGGAGGAACTGGAGTCCCCTGGGGCTGTTGTAGTCCTTACCAACCTGCCAGATCCGGAATGGTTGGAAAAGGGGAGCAGAGGTGGGCTACAGCGCCCAGCACCTGAGCGGAGCCCAATCCGTACACCAGCCCCGTGACTTTATTATTCCTTTGCACCCAAGTTAACCTCCGAGCATCTGAGTTTTCGGGACCTGCCTGCCTGCCTGCCTGCCTTGGAGGGTAGATCTACAATCCCCCTCAGAACCGCGGTACCGTGGGCCTTTCCCAGCGTGGGCACGAATCTGTATTCCCGCAGAGCTGCACATTCAGTTTGCACAGGTGTGTGCGCGTGTGCACACGAGCATGTGCCCAGCCAGTACGCGTGTGCGTGTGATGCGTGGGGAGGGGTCGGGGAACGACCTGGACCTGGGCTTCCATGGAAGGACCTGCGGACGATATCCGCAGGGATGGATTTCCGGGGGCGGGGAGGGGGCGGGGCTTCAGTTCTCGGCTTCTGCAGGGGCGGGCTTCCGGGTCACGTGGGGGGCGGAGCTCACGCGGGCGGGCGCGGCCTGGGCGGGGCGGGGGCGTGTCCTGGGCGGTGTGCGCGGCTTCCGGGCGGCAGAGGGCGCCCGGTCTGAGGTGGGGGCGGGCGTCTGTGCGGCGCCTGAGGAGACGCGAGGCGGGGAGCGCGCGGGGCGCCACGTACTCGCTGTGGCGGTGTCGGCGGCGGCGCGGGCCGGCGGAGGTGAGAGGCCGGGCCAAATGGGGAGCGAAGGCAGCGGGAGGGAAGTCGGGGCCGGCGGGCGCGGGCCTTTCCCGACCAACTCTACCTCGCAGCTCCCGGGACGCGGGTCGGCTCGTCACGTGCCGCCCACTCCGCGCTGTAGCACGCTGGGCTGCGGGGTCACCGCGCCCCTTCTCCGACCCCTGCCCCACCTCTACTCAAGCCCCTACTTGCGTTCTCACCTTAGCTCCCTATCCTGCCCTCTACACCCGTACCCGTGCCCCCGCCCCTCTAGGCGGGCTCCTACCTGTAGCACCCCGTGTGTGCTCTTGCACCCTTTCCTATTTCCCTTCTTGCACTTCTGCCCGCTCCCCTCCCTGAGCTGTGCCCTGGGTGAGGCTGCATCAGGAGGAAGAGCCCCCCGAACCCCCGCTGTGACCCGGGCCCCTCTGCAGCCCCATCCCAGATGGTGGGTGCCATCGCCCAGCCCCCGCTCTCAAGGGAGAGAGAGCTGTCTCAGGGCTGAAGGGAGTCGGGCTCTGAGGAAACAGCTCCAGACCTATGTGCCCACCTGGCCCCTTGTCTGGCTCAGCTGCGGGCCCTGCCGTCCTGGGGTCGGGTTCAGGCTGGTGAGCCCTGGGCAGGCCCTGTGCTGTGAGGGAAACGGCTTTTCCACACTGCCTGCCTCTGTGCCACTCTCAGCCCTGCAGCTCTGGGTCCTTCTCAGCACTCCTGGATACTGCCCGTGGTGGTCATCGGGGACTCAGGTCAGGTTCCGACTAGTAGGGCTGCAAGGTGTGTCTGTATAAATACACTCAGGTTTGGTTTCTTTTGGGGGGGTCTCCTGAGCACGCTCAGGGGACCTCGCCCTTGTCAATGCTAGATTTTGGTGTTGCCGGCACATGGGATCCCTGGTGACAAGTTGACAGTGCAGTGGGGGTGCACGGTTTCAGTGCCGGAGTCCAGTCTGACCTGAGCTGTCTCCCTGGCCTGGAAGTTTTATCCTGACAGACTCACCTGAATCATCCTGGTGCTCATCATGGTCCTGTTGGGTACCTGAGCACAGCAGGGCCACTTCTTGCCCTCTGAGACGAGAGGATGCTGAGTGGGCACACTCTCTGCAGACAGGTGGCCAGAAAGTCAGGCAGGTCCCCAGGGCACCTCTGTGCAGGATGGGGTCACACTTGGTCCTTGAGGCTCTGTGGGCTTGAAGAGCCTGTGTGCAAGGAGCTTGACAGGGTGTTGTGGCTGAGAAAAAGTTTTTATTTTGGGGGGACGGGGAAGGCACACCCGGCGATGCTCAGGGGTTTCTCCTGGCTCTGCACACAGGAATTATTCCTGGTGGTGCTCAAGGACCGTATGGGGGTACCAGGAATGGAACCTGGGTTGGCCACGTGCAGGACAAACACCTTCCCTGCTGTACTGCGTTTTAGAATCTCAGAGATACTAAACAAAACCAGAAAATTCCCCTTGGTGAGTCATTTTCCATTTTATTTCTTGGACATACTCAGTGGTGCTCAGGGGCCAAACCTGGCTGCGCTTGGGAGACCGTATGTGATCCCGGGATTCGGACAGTTGTTGAGGCCACAACCATGAATAAGGCTTTCACCTCTGTGCCATCTCTCTGGCCCCCTGTGAGCTTTTAAAATGTCACCTTTGGAGCAAAGATCAAAGCTTGAAGTCCCATTTGTACAGTTGGCCCCACCCCCAAGTGTCGTTGCCATCTCTTTGCCACCTTCCCCACTTCTGTTTTCTTTCACAGTTAAGACCTTCGTGTTCGTATGTGTTCTTTGGGTGTGCCATTTATCATCTGATGGGCTGACCCTCGAAGGGTTGGCAGCTGGACTGTGGTGCTGTCGGAGAGCCCAGCCTCTACTCCTTGGATGCTGTGGTGTGCCCGTGACCTCCTTAGAGCTCCAGGTCTTGTGCCTCGGTGCCAACCCATTGTGAGGAGCGGGCAGGTCCTCATAGAAAAGGGCTTTGCAGGCTGGAGGTGGAGAAGCAGCTGTACCATGGTCACGACACTAGGGGCCATAGGGCTGGACTGGGGTCATGGGGGGAGGGTGCAGAGGCGATGAAGGGGGTGCGTGAGGTGTGGGTTCCCTGGAGAGAGAGTGGGGTCCTCTCTCAGCTGTGCTGCTCTCTCCTGACCCCCTGTGGTACACAGGTGTAGACAGGAAGAACCTTCCCGCCACCTTCTTTTTTCCACCCTCAGTCCTGCCATTCCAGAGCAGGGATCTAGGAGGGCAGAGGGTGCCCTGGAGAGACACTGACCCTTCTTGTGACTCATTCTGGCTGTTCCTTGGAAGCTGGTCTGCATCTCGACAGGGGTGGCTTGGTTCACTGTGAAGGCTGGACTGGCTGGTGGTGAGTGGGGCCTGAGGTACGGCCTCTGGGAGCCAGACCTGCTGCATGGCCCATACTGGTGTTCAGTGTGGCCTCCCCTGTCCAGCTGTCCTGTTGCCAGGCTCAGGACTCTGTTGGCTTGTAGCTGCCCTGATGGTTGAGAGAATGTTCCCTTTCTGGACACCTGCTTCCACAGCAGCCACTCCTTAGCCCCCAGTTTTGTTCTGTTTCTGTGTTTTGAGCCACACTCTGCTGTGCCTAGGTTTTACTCCTGGTTCTCTGCTCAGGATCATTCCTGGTAAGCATGGGGGACTGTATGTAGAGCTGGGGGTCAAACCTGTGTCGGTCATATGCAAGGGAAATGTCCTGTCCTACTACGGTACTGTTGCTCTGGCCCTCAGCACCCCCTTTCTGTGCGATGGTCTCCTTTACATCTAAGACAGGGCTTAGACTATCTGATGACCCCCTCTGGAGTGGACTGGCTTCCTCAGGCAGGCAGCACTTGTATCTGGAGGTGCCTGGCCCCCCACTCCCTTGAGTGTGTGGCCTGAGCCAGCACCCCAATTCTCTTCTGGCTTCAGGTCTGTCTCTCTGAGGCTGAAGCGGCTGAATTGAGCAACCTGAGTTGTTGGCTGAGCACAGCAGGGATGGTTGACCCAGGGCTGCCCAGTCGCCCTTACCCGCAGTTGTTTCTCTGTAGCAGCTTTCATGGTGATGACGGTGCTCCCTTCCCAGCCCTCCCCAGTCAGTCATGCACCCTCCACAAACATAGGAGGATGAGGAGGTGGGCAGAAGAGCTGAGGGCTGCGTCTCCGCAGCTGTAGAGTGCAGCCCCTGATCTCCTGGGGTCATGACCTGATGGGCGCTTTGAGTTCAGGGATACTCAGGTGCTGTCCGTGTCCTATGGCCATGTTTGATGACCTGCTCTGTCCCACTGTTGGACTTGCTCCTCTGTGGGGCGAGAGTGTCAGAGGTCATTCCGCAGGCGTGTGCGGTCAGGAAGCCTCTTGGTGTAGCTGTCTCACTTCCTCTGGGGCCTCTCAGGAACTCCGCAGGCATGGCTCCACAGAGGTGGGCCTGGGGCAAAGCTGCTGATCTGGGCTTTTCCCTCCCCCACCCGCTAGTGTGGGGCAGGATTCAGGAATTCCGCTTACCTCTCCCGAACAATCAGTCCTGAACCAAGAAGCAGTTGTGATGCCCAGCTCTCAGCAGTGTCGGAAATAGGCTTTGTTGTGGGACTTCCCTCACTGGCCATTCTAGGCGGAACCCCGTCTGTCCCCTGTCCCTCGGCCACTGGTGGCATTGGCTGGACAAGGCGTTCCAATGCTGGCAGGTGGGGCCTGACCCTGGGGCACAGTGCAGGATATTCGAGCCTTAGATTCTGGCCACGACACTGACCCTGTCATGTCTCATCTCTGCCCAGATGGCTTGGAGGGACAACCCTGCTGCCCCTCATCCCCTCTTGCTCAGGGAGGGCTACTGGCCTGGTGGCAGCAGCATCCCAAACTACAGGAGTGTGAGGTGCATACTGGCACCCGCCTGTGCTGAACTTCCCTGTTCCTGGCTCTGCTCTGCGTGGCCAGACACTGAGCTCCAGCTTTAGAGACAAAGGGGGGCAGGAGGGGTAGGTAGGACTGGACACGGGCTTCAGTGTGGTACCCACGTACCATCGCTCCCCTTCTCCTGGCTGTGGCTGTCTTGTTTCTGGGAGTTACGTGAGCTGGTTTAGCAGTAGTGAGACAGACCTTTGGAGATGACTACATGGCCGCAGGTATGTCCAAAATACCCTTTGCAAGGTATGTCCTTGCAAAGGGGGAAGTGCTATAAGCAACCTTCACTGCTTATATGTGGAGATACCAAAATCCGTATAGCTGAAAAGTATTTGTTAGGACTTCGTATGTGCTAGATGCACTTAGAATTTGCCTTTACAATCTTACTAATTCATTTTCAGCCTAGTTTCCTATGCCCATACCCAGCTGTAGTAAGGGCTTATTCTTGGTTCTCTGCTCAGAGATCACTCCTGCTAGGCTCAGGGAACATATGGGATGCTGGGAATCAAAGCTGTGTTATAGAATGACACTTTCAGCCATTCTAGTTTCTGCAGCTTAAGTTCATTTTTACCTCACTCCAAGATGAGGAACCACGTAGGGTTCTTGTTTGTGCTATGGGAGTCAGGTGCTCCTGCCAACTGCCCGTCCCAGACTCATCTGCTAGTCCTGGAGCTCTGGGACATGTGTGCCGACCACATGGCCACAGGCACCGTGTCCCAGAACAGCCCAGACAGAGTTCAGCATGCTCAGTACCAATCTCACTGGGTTTGCTGCTTGGTTTGGTTGACTCCCCTCCTGCAGGTGGCACCCAGGTGGGCTGGAGCAGCCCCCTGCTAGGTAGCTTCCAAAGAAGCTACCCAGAGAAGTTGGAAGCTAGGGAGCAGTGGTTTCCGTTGGGTTTGGGATTGGGCTCTCCTGTGGGGCTTCCTCTTCCTGGTGCGCCATCTTCATGTGGACCTGGCATCAGGCCACTGACACATGGCCAGGCCACCTCCTGCTGTGGAGCCCGCATGCCTGTGCGGAGTTGAGAGTGCGCGGTGGGCCCTCACTCAGATCCACATCCCAGGGAGAACGCCCAGCTGTAATCGCTGCACCCAGACGTGAGGGGGCTGATCCTAATGGGGTGTGGGCCTGTGGCATCATTACTTAGGGGCAGAAATTGATGGGGAGCCCATCCCTGTCACCTTTCTCCCCAGCATCGCTGTCTGATGTGAGGCGAGCATGGCCAGGGGAGGGAAGAGTGTCCAGGCCTGTGGCCTGGGTCCCCGCTCCCTCCTTGTGGAGCCACCCCTGAGCACAGTGCCTAAGCTGCCTGTCCTGAGGCAGGGTGTTCTGTGTGGGCGCAGCTGCCGAGGTGCACTGGAGCCAGACTGTGTGGGAGGGTTGAGCTGCTGAGAGCACAGCAGGCAAAACAAGCATCGCTGACTGCCTGGCCAGGTGCTTCACTTCATTCTGTTTGTGCTACGTTGGTGTCACAGAAAGGCCTTCCAGCTCCTCCATGACAGATGGTCATCACTGTGCGTGTCATGGCCACAGGCTCAGTCAGCCAGACCCGGAACTGGGTGTGGGAAATGAGTGGTCTCCATCTGGGAACACAATCTCTGAGCTGGGCTTTCGCCCACTGCTGAGGGCTGACTGACTCTTGGGGTGGCCATTCACCAGTTCTGAAGGACAGGATGGGGGCTTGGATTGAGATTGCAAACTGGGCTGGGGCAAGGCTGTGTGATTTCTAGTTCATTTGCAGCGAAACCAAGTGTTGACTCCAACTGGACCCAGCAGGTAGTCTGGCACCCACAGGGCATCTGGAGGCTGTGTAGGAAGGGCCAGTGTTCAGGAAACAGCCTTGCAGAGGCGCCAGCAGGCCCCACACTGTGTGTCTTCTCTTTTGTGTCCCTGAGCTCCTAGGTCCAGCCCAGACCCTCTTCCTTCTCCAGGGCCATAAGCCATCCCAGTCCTTCCTTCCCCTACAGGTAGGGCCCCAGCCCTGAAGATAAAGGAGCACTCAGGTGGGGCTGCAGTGGAGGAGTAAAGATCAGCTGGAGCCCCACGTGCATGCTTGTCCGGTCGCCCTGCTGTGGCACCACCCCTCCTGCTCTGTGCAGTGTCTACCAGCTTCACTGGCCTTGTAGTCCCGGACTGCCCCTGCACAGACCCACCCGCCAGCTTCCTGGACCCGTCAGGGGCATGGGCAGTACCTGCTGGGGAGGAGGGACAGGAGGGCTCAGGTTGACTGGCTGCACTGGCCTCTGGACCCTGTCAGAGCCCAGGAGGGGCCGTGTCCCAAGCGTCTTTTTTTTTTTTTTGGGTTGTTCGGCTTCTTGGGGGGGGGGGCTGGTTGGCGGGGGCCCCCCCCGTGCTCCCGCCTCCTCCCCGGGGGGCTGTTTGGGGGGGGCTCGGCTGCCCGCCCCGCTCCCCCCCCCGGGGGGGGGGGGGGGGGGGGGGGGGGGGGGGGGGGGGGGAGGGAGGAGGGAGAGGAGAGAGAGAGAGAAGAGGAGAGAGAGAGAGAGAGAGAGAGAGAGAGAAAGAGAGAGAGAGAGACTCTTTGCAGTGACTGGGACAGCTGGTTCTGGTTGCTTCTTTCCTCCTTGGGCCCAGAAAGGGATGTCTGGAAAGGGAGATGACCCTGATGGTGCCACAGCCAGGTGTGCGAGGCAAGGCTGTGAGAGAGCCCACAGGTGCTGCTGCCTCATCTTTCCCCACGTCCCCTCTTGTCACTGTGCCCATAGGAGTGGGTGCTTTGCGCCACAGGGACACTCGGCTTTCCCAAAACCTAGGGGGTCACCTGCCTGAAAGCTAGGGGTGTTTTTCCTGTTTAGCAAAAGTGCAATCAGCTCTCCTTGAAACCACAAAGTCCCCTTACTCATGTTTGAGAAGCGTCAGTAAACCAAATCTGAGCCCCCAGGTGCTGTGTCTCCCCCACCCAGGCCTCAGTGGGTGGGGACTCTTACATTGGGTCACATGGGGTGGACAGTGGAGGAGGCAGGCCTGAGCTGTTTAATGGGCTCTGAACTAATCCTCTGTGCCGTGTCAGTCAGAACTTGCCAGCACGTGCTGAGACTGGAAAGCTCTAGAAGGGATATGCCCACCCTGTCCCCTTCCTCACACAAGGCTCTCCCTGGTCCTAGCACTGACCGTTGCTGGTCAGTGGCTAGCGGGGGTGGGGCAATGGAACCCTTTGTTGTGAGGCTTCTGTTTCCTTGGTCAGGGGAGCCAGGGGCTACTGGCCTCTGGGTCTGGGTCCCTGTCTGGTCCAAGCAGCGGAGTTTGTGGGTGACGGCTGTTTCTTTTCTGCGGGTGAGTAGGTGTAGGGGGTCTGACAGGCAGTAGTCCTGCTCATTCAGGAAGCCCCTTCTCAAGCCAGAGCAGCGGTCACTGTTGGACACAGGTGTGGGGACCTGGACACAGGACAGGGCGGGCAGTGGTGCCCACCCAGGTGTCCCCTGTCCCCTCCCTTTTTAGCCCTAGCTCTGCCTAACTTGGGGGGGTGGGGGCCTCTACTTAATGTGAGGACGTGAGTGCCAGAGAGCCCGGCCCAGGCCCCCAGTTCCTTCTGCCGGGGCACCTTCACCTGACCAGCTGCCCTCTCTCCTAGGAGCCTGGTGCCTGGCTGAGGAGAGAGGCGACACTTTCCATCCCTGTGGACACACCCTGCCAGCTCCCCTAGGAGGATGCGGCAGCTCAAGGGGAAGCCCAGGAAAGAGACCTTGCGGGACAAGAAGGGGGGGGAAAGCAGGCCATGCAGGAGGCCCGCGGCAGATCGGCGCGGTGGTGCTGCCCCCGCTGGCCGTGCTGCTGCTGCTGCTCGTGCTCTTCGTCTACATGGCCATGGCGCCCAGCCAGCAGCGAGTGACAGGCAGACGCTAAGCCTGGCTTCTCTGCTGGCTGGGGGAGAATGGGGGCATGGGTCAGTGAGTGGCCCCGTGCCCACAGCCACTCCATGTGCCTTGAGACTCGGACCCCCCCCCCCACTTCCCTGTCCCCAGGGCTGTGCTGCCCTCGCCCATGGCAGTCCAGGGCTCTCGATGCAGAGGTGAAATATTTATTTTTTTGATTAAAGGAGCTACTGCTTGAACTGGATGTCAGCCTGTGCCCCGGGCCCTGTCTCCCTGAGCATGCTGTCTCTTGGCTGCCACACACTGGGGTTGGGGCGAAGGGCCTGTTTCAGTGGACACGGGCAGACAGGAGGGCTGCTCCTGTCACAGCAGGGGTGGCCGTGCCCTCCGGGGCATGGGGCTCCCTTCCAGGCAGTGGGCAGAGGGTCACTCCTAGGGCAGCTCATGTACTTTTTATGCAGCCCTGGAGACAGTCACCAAGGCTGAGACCAGCCAGAGACTTGTCCCCCTTTTCCTTCTGAAGCAGTGGGAAGAGGCACCCGGGGTTCTGTTGTCTGCTTTGGACGTGGGGCCTAAAAACACACTGAACGAGTCTGGGGTGTCTGCGCACCCCCGCTGGCCCAGCAGCCTCCTGTCTGCTGTGCCCGCCCTCCATGCCACTCCTCCAGCCCGGCTGAATAGGGCACAGGCCTGCCGACAGGTACCAGAACCCCTGGGCGCCATCAGCAAAAATAGGCTGAGTTCAGTTTGGGGACCTGCACTGGACCCCATCCAGCACGGGTAGGTCAGGATGTGGGGGCTCCCACAACTCGGCTGGAGCGGAGGGCTGCGGCTCCGTTCCCCCTCTAACCCTACTGCCCTCACTCAGACCGAGCCACGGGCCTGTGCTCACCTCAGGTACCACTTACCTGAGCAAGCTACAGGAACCACGACAGATGGACACATGGGTGGTAGAAGGGCGCTTGGCCGCTCGGGCGCACAGTTGGGGCACATACCTAGCTCACTGGGTCCAGCACTGACACCTCGTGATCTCAGCATCCCCAGATGCCTCCCATGAGGTGGCCTCCCTGGGCCCCCACCAGGCATCACTGGGGGTTCCTGAGCGCTGCTTTGAGTCAGCCCCCCCACCCAAATACCCTGAGTCCTGCCTGCTGCGACAGCTGGGTAGAAGTGGAGGAGCTTTATGCCAAAGCAAGCAAATGAGAGGGGAGAAGGAACAGCATTTGTGAACTTTCACAGTGATGTGCCGGGGACACAGGATTCAGTGAGAACATCCTCGGCTGCCAGAACTGGGCCTCAGCCAGCACCAGGACTGCTCAGCTGCACAGCACTGAGCCAGGACCGGGACGGGACCAGACCCAAAAGGTGTCTCTGGTTCCGGGAGTGACATCAACGGGCATGGCGAAGCCCACACTCTCGCCCACCTATAAGCGATACAGCCCAGTTGCGACGCTCAGTACAGACCACAGCCTAACTGGACAGCTTAGGGGCTAGAAGTGATATCAAAAGTCGCAATAAAAATCAGAGCAGAGGGGCTGGAGCAATAGCACAGCGGGTAGTGCGTTTGCCTTGCATGCAGCCGACCCAGGTTCAATCCC
>JAJIBD010016135.1:0-21555 GCA_021461705.1 Cryptotis parvus | reverse complement strand
TGACATTCCTCTGAAAACTAGATGTTGAGCTCCCGTTTGACCCAGCAATACTATTTTGGGAAAATACCCTGGCGACCCAAAACACACAGCAGAAACACTATCTGCACTTTGATGCTCATGGCAGCACTATTCACAATTGCCAGAATCTGGAAACAACCTCAATGTCCGAGAATAGAAGACAGGCTAAAGGCTAAAGAAACAATGATAGGGCCGGAGAGATAGCACAGCGGTAGCGCGCGAGGCCGACCCGGGTTCGATCCCCGGCATCCCATATGGTCCCCGGGCACCTCCAGGAGTAATTCCTGAGTGCAGAGGCCAGGAGTAACCCCGAGCATTGCCGGGTGGGACCCCAAGAAATCCAGTTCCGACCTCGTTTGAAATCTGAAGGGAGGGCATGAAAGCGGGGTTGGGGGTGACGGGGACCCCCCAGCACGCAGGCCCGAGGGGGCCCAGCTGCTCCCGCACGTGCTGAAGCGCTCAGGGGCTCCGGGCACTCCGGGGCGGCAGCGAGTCCCGTCAGGACCGGGAGGAAATTCTGGCACGACCCCACGCAGCCGCCCGTGCGTCCCGAAACCGGAACGCTGACCCGCCAAGTCCTCGGCCGACCCAGCACCCGAAACCCTCGTTAACGGGGCTCCCCTCAGCTCCGAGTGCCGGAGGGCGGCGTCGAGTGGGCCGAGGGAGGGCTCGGCGGCCGCCGGGGAGAAGCACTGGCCGCTCCGAGGGGCCGGGCTCGAAGCCCAGAGCCTTAGAAGGCGGAAAGGCGACGCCGCTCTGAGGGAGCGCGGCGGAGGCCGGTCCTACCTCCAGACGCACGGACGTGGCCGCGGCCGCTTCCGGTCGACGTCAGCGGGCCCCGCCCCCGCCCCGCCCCCGCCGGGCCGGTCCTGCCGCGCGCGGCGCGCGGGGGCGGACACGCGCGCGTGAAGACGTCGGGGGGCGCGCGCGGGCGCGCCGAGTCCGAGCCGACTTGGCGGCGGGGAGGTCGGAGGGCACCGGCTGGCCCGAGTTCACGGGCCTCGCGGCCGCGTCGCCCGCTTCCCTGCAGTCGCTGCCGGGGCCTCGGTCCGTCACCGTCATGCGAGGTCAGGCCGGGGGGGGGGATGCGGGGGCGCGAGGGGTCGCGCGGGAGGCGGACTCGGACTGCGGAAGAGTTGTCGGTGTTTCCTCCCCGCCCCCGGCCCTCGCGGGTCTGTGCGCCCGGAGGTGGGCGGGAGGGGTCTGAGATTGGCTTCACTGATGGAAGAGACGCGGAAGGGGGCCCCGCCCCACCCTGGCCGTCGGGGATTGGGGGGCGCTAGATCGGGCCCCGGGCGGAAGGCAGCGTGGAAACCGCCGGACGGTAACTCAGGAGTCGGACCCGGGGCGGGGGTGCAAACGCCGCGCACCCTCGTTTCCTCCCACGGAAGAGGGCAGTGGGGACCCGGCCGTGGAGTCCCTCAGCGGGGATCCCGACGGGCAGCAGCCCTCTGCGCCCACCCTGGCTCGTTGGCACCTTTCTCAGCCACCCCTTTCCCTGTCCGCCTCCCCTCCGCCCTGTGCCCTTTTCCGGAGCCACCTCTCGCAATCTCAGGACTGATGCCGCCCCAAGCGCCCCCGTTCGAAAGGGATTAAGGGAACATCTTTTTGGAGAGGAGTCCTTTGGGCATTCCCGGAAGCCCATGTTATTAGCGTTAGGAACGCCGTTTCTGCCTAAGACCCAATGTGTAGGTCGCCGGAACGCAGCGCTTATTATTAGTGGCCTTTAATGATCATTTATGAGGCATTAACACGGGGGACGGGTGGAGGGCGAGCCATCCCAGTCTGCGAGCTGGAAGAATACTGATTCACTCTAATGACACGTCTGGGACAGGCTCCACGGCAAGTTGAAACTGCCCCGGCTGGGCCGGGAAAAGGTAGTGAAGTATCAGAGATGACCCAGTACTAGCGCTCACATTATGGACCTTCGCTGGGCAGAAACCTTTCTAGCATCTGAAATGTTTTTAGCAGTTGTTCCGGAAACGATAGTTTGGTTGCAGAGCTTCAGCATAAAGAGCAGGAAGTCTAGTCACTAGTCATAGGTTGAAAGAACTCATCTAGTGACTTTCTCAGCATGGGCTCTAGTGAATAAAGGCTTCTCAGTTGTCCTTATTTAACTGCGTCCTCTGAGCATGCTTTCTGGTCTGACCTGTAGGACCCAGCACCCTGAAGCAAAGGAATCTGGATCACAGGCAAAGTTTTCCAGGGTCATGCAACCCAACTGCAGCCAACTCACCAGTCCTTCGGGAGCTGCGGGCTGTGATACAGCCTCAGCCTCCCTGCGTGTGCACCCAAGGTTGACGGGGACACCTCTTGTCTTCATTCTGGTGATGTTCATATCCAGATCAACTCCGTACCTAAAGAATGTGCTGAAAATCCAAGCTCCCGAAATACAAGGCCAGGCGGCCGTGAGCTTTGCCCATGGATGTGGCCATAGTCACGGCCGGAGCCATTCCCAGGGTGAGGCCCGGCTGCCTGATGATCCTGCCATGGAGCCCGGAGATCCTGGTGGAAGCTCCTTCTCAGAGTTCCGCTATCTCTTCAAGTGGCTGCAAAAAGTCTCCCCATATTTTGATTCTGGGTGTGAAACTTGTCATGCAGCATCTAACAGGTAGGGGATAGTAAGACGTGTTTAGTTGCTCAGTTACCTTTAATTCTTTATTGATATTGATCTTAATCTCAGTATTTCAGTTCATTGTTTTTAAAATAATTCAGTTCATTGTTTTTAAAATAATTTTCTTCCATTAAATTCTGTTATTTTGTTTGAACTTTTGATTTTTTTCCCTTTCAATTAACTGGAGCTTATTTTTAACAGGAATTTCTCTTGGAATTGGGCTGCTTACAACGTTTATGTATGCAAACAAAAGCATTGTAAATCAGGTTTTTCTAAGAGTAAGTATAATAAGTAAATATAAAAAGTCGCTTAATTTTCTTTTGGAAAAAAATGAAAGATTGACCAAGTTAAACAGAGAACAGCTATCATAATGCTGTTTTCTTATAATCTGCATCAATTATATACGATTGCTAATACGAAATTGCTTTATTTTCTTTATATTCTGTGTTCCTGATAAAACATGGGCTGGTGAGATAACAGGGGTTAAGGTGTTCCTTGCATGTTGCAGACCCCAGTTCAACATAGCACAGCAAGGTCCGCCAAGCACTGCTGGGAAACAATCCCCAGGAGAGCTGGGAGAAGTACCTGAGCACTGTGTATGGCCCCCAAAATCCGAGCCCCTTCTAAACCAATAGTTCTATTATTTAATCTGCCAAGTGCGGGCCGGAGAGATGGCCCAGCGGGTAGGGCGTTTGCCTTGCTCGCGGCCGGCCCATGCCGGCATGGGTTCGATCCCCGGCATCCCATATGGTCCCCCGAGCACCGCCAGGAGTGATTCCTGAGTGCAGAGCCAGGAGTAACCCCTGAGCATCGCCGGTGTGACCCAAAAAAAAAAAAAAAAAAAAAAAATCTGCCAAGTGCTTCAATGTTTGAGCTAACTTATGAAATATTATTAAAGGGTAGCTCTATCGCTTTAAAATTTAAAATAGGGCTGGAGCGATAGCCCAGCAGGTAGGGCGCTTGCCTTGCACGCAGCCAGCCTGCGCCGGCCCGGGTTCGATCCCCGGCATCCCATATGGTCCCCGAGCACCGCCAGGAGTAATTCCTGAGTGCAGAGCCAGGAGTAACCCCTGAGCATCGCCGGTGTGACCCAAAAAAAGCAAAAAAATAAAATAAATAAAAATAAAAATAAAATTTAAAATAATAAATATACATAGAAGAACTGGATATTTAATTGCTTTAAAAGGACTTTAAAGTTCTTTTTTAAACTTTATAATTTTATAATGAATTTTATAATTCTATTCATATAAATCACTGGGGAAATTAGGACTAGGTTATAACATTTCAAACAACTTAAAAGGGCTCATCATGCATTCAGACTTGAAAATTTGAAATTAGAAACTACTAAAAAGATTATATTTGAAACTAGGGTTTGAAAATTGTAAGCAAAAAATTAAAACAACTCAAGGGCAGAGTGATAGCACGTTGAGTAGAGCATTTGTCTTTCATACAACCAGCCTTTGTTTGACCCCTAGCATATTAGTCCCCTGGACCACCAGGAGTGATTCCTGTGCACCTCCAGGAGTGGTGACACCAGGTGCTGCTCAGGGAAATATCACCAAATATCCCCAGAGTACTGCCAGGGAGTAGTTCCTCAGCATGTCAGGTGTGACCCTCAAGCCAAAATACTGGGGCTGGAGCAATAGCACAGCAGTTTGCCTTGCACGCTGCCGACCTGTGTTCAATCCCAGGCATCCCATATGGTCCCCTGAGCACCGCCAGGAGTAATTCCTGAGTGCAGAGCCAGGAGTAACCCCTGAGCATTGCCCGGTATGACCCAAAAAAAGCAAAAAAAAAAAAAAAAAAAAAAAAAAAAAAAAACTATTGTATTGTAAGGGAGGTACAAAGTAGTTTACTGGAAAGGTGAAGTTTGCATTTGGCTGTTTCCTTTAGTCAACTTGTATAAGATTTGGTTTCTCTGAAACACAGGTAATACTTATATTATTATTTTGCAATGCTGGAGGTCTCCTTCACGGAAGGCAGGTACTTTTACTACTGAGCCATATCCTCTGCCCAAGAAACTTGTGTTTTTGAAACTCTGTTTATGGTTTGGAATCTGGTTAAGTTGTAAAGCACCTGCTTTGCAAGTGTGAGGTTTTGGGTTCGATTGCTGTCACAAACCCCCAAATTATTAATTTTCTTGAATTAAAATGGGTCCTTCCTGTTTTTTAACTAAAGATATATACTGTGATACTTTGTAAAATTAACCTATTAGAATGTTCTATTAAACATTAAAATAATTTGATGGTATTTACAATTCTGGCATAATGCAAAGTAATAAATTATTAAATTGTTTATTTTTCAGGAGAGGTGCTCAAAGATTCAGTGTGCTTGGTTACTGGTATTCTTAGCAGGATCTTCTGTTCTTTTATATTACACCTTTCAGTCTCAATCACTTTATTACAGGTAATTAGAGGTCCAAGCACTTTTTAAAAATTACTTATTCCTAGCATTGCATATACATACTTGCACATATTGTTTTAATCAGTTTTTCATGTCTCCTTCCAGCTTTCAGAACTATAAATGACTAGATTTATATCCCCACTGTCTTGTTTTATAGAAGGTGCACCAGAATTTGAGCTTTTACTTTTTAATAGTCACTATGTACCACTAAGTGTGCTTGTCTTTCTTGGGTTGAGAGGCTGCCATATCTCGATGTGCCTGGGGCTACTCCTGGCTTAGAGCTTGGGCATCATTTCAGACTATTCAGGGACGCAAATTAGGGATTCAGCATGCAGAGCACGAGATCCGGCCCTTTGAGCCATCTCCCCGGCCTCATTGTTGCTTATTTTACTCAGGAAAAATCGCATAACGCGCAATGCACAATGTGGTATTTTGAGACAGGTGTACTTATATTGTGTGAAATGATTTCCACAGTCTAGTTAATATCCATCACCACCTTTGGTTACTTTATATGATAAAAATGATAGATACGTATATTTTTTCTTTTTGGTGGGAGAGGTGGGTTTTTGTCACACCCAGTGATGCGTAGAGGAATTACTCTGGCGGTGCTGGGGAGCCATATGGGGTGCCAGGGATGGAATTTGGGTCAGCTGTGTGCAGGGCAGCACCGCACCCACCATACTATCTCTCCAGGCCCTAGATTTTTTGTCCTAAAAGACCTGGTAAAGGACCTAAGTTGATAGATTTCCACTTCAGGTGAAGCACTGATTTGGGCTTAAAAAGTCCTGATTTCATTGCTGTTGGGGATATAGGGACAAATGACTAGTTTGTAGGTGGGCACAGTATAATTCAAAAGAAATAGGTGGATATGTGTGGGGACAGTCAGGATGATCTCTGGGCTTTCAGGTTAAGCAGCTGACTAGATAGATGGTGGTACTATTTACTGAGTAAACAATGTTTTTTTAAAAATAATTATGTATTGGGGCCAGAGCCCAGCGGGTAGGGCGTTTGCCTTATCATGCGGCCGGCCTGTGCCGGCCCGGTTCGATCCCTGGCATCCCATATGGTCCCCCGAGCACCGCCAGGAGTAATTCCTGAGTGCAGAGCCAGGAGTAACCCCTGAGCATTGCCGGGTGTGACCCAAAAAGCAAAAAAAAAAAAAAAAAAAAAAAAATTATGTATTGTGGGCGGGGCAATAGCCCAGTGGGTAGGGCATTTGCTACGCACGTGGCGGCCCATGCCGGCCCGGATTCGATCCCCCGGCATCCCATATGGTCCCCCCGAGCACTGCCAGGAGTAAGTCCTGAGTGCAGAGCCAGGAGTAACCCCTGAGCATTGCCGGTGTGACCCAGAAAGAAAAAAAAAATTATGTATTGGATTTTGGGCCACACCTAGGGCTTACTCCTGGCTGTGTACTCAGGACTGTATGGGCTCCAGGGATTGAACCCGGGTAGGTGCGGGCAAGGCCAGCAGCTTACCTGCTGCACTATCAGTCAGTCCACCCACCCCTTTCTGATATGCAACTTTTTTTAGGGAAAAGCAACTAATTTTGAACATAGAAAGTTTGAGAGACCACTTTAAGTGGCTATGGATAAGGCACGTGCCTTACATTCACCTGACCTGGGTTCGGTCCCTGGCATCCCATATGGACCCTTATGCGGAATACTGAGGGCCAGAGCAATAGCACAGAGGGTAGGGTGTTTCCCATGCACACAGGTGACCTGGGTCTGGTCTCCAGCATCCCCTTATAGTCCCCAAGCACCACAAGGAGTGATCCTGAGCGCAGAGCCAGGAGTAAGCCCTTCGCATCGATCGCCATGTGTGACTCAAAACAACAACAACGACAGACTCTAAGGAGAATGGGTCTAGACAGGTAGCTCAGTGGGATGAGTGCTTTGCAAAGGGCTCAGACTCGCGCCCCAGTGCCACACAGTCCTCCAGGCTGGGAGCAGCCCTGAAAACCCCACTACGCGTGGCCTTAGACCAAAAAAAATAAAATAAGCAAGATGTTTCTGGCAAGTGGCTCAGGTACTAGAGCACATGTTCTGCATGTGTGAGAGAAGCCCTACGTTTGATACCTGGCACCGTGCACACCACAAGCAAAGCGATCTCCTGTTCTATTTACATAATTTGTAATATCTTGCCAAACTCATACTAAGTTCCAATATCTTGCCAAACAAAATGTACATTTTTTGGTGCATTAAAATAAGATGCTTCGTTGCAAATTGAAATCCCTCCATCAAAAACTAGAGAGGGAAATATTCTCAGTACTTTACCTTTGTAAAAGAATTTTTTTCTTTTGGTAGCTTAATTTTTTTTAAATCCTACTTTGGACCATTTGAGCTTCTGGGAAGTACTTTGGATTATTGGAATTACGGATTTTGTTTTGAAATTTCTCTTCATGGGCTTAAAATGCCTTATATTACTGGTGCCTTCTTTCATCATGCCTTTTAAATCCAAGGTAAGAAACTTAAGTTTTAAGTTTTTTTTTTTTTTTTTGAACAACGTTAGATAGAGCAAACCACACTAATGCTACTTAGAGTTCATTTAAATGACTCTAGAATTTTTTAGAATTTTTCAATTAGTGAAATAAACAAGTGCTCTAGAATTTGAGCCTGAATAACCTATTCAAATAAAACTCAAATTTGCTTTAGAATAATCTCAGCTCCTATGCCATATACAGAAACATTTGGACTTGTACTTTATTTTTCCTTTAAAACTAAGCAGTTGATAATCCGTCTGCAGTTATTCAGTGACTTCATATATCCAGTGAAATCTTAATATAAATTTTTGTAGTTGACTAAAACATTCATGAGTGCACACATATGTAGTATACATAAAACATTTTCACTGTCATTCTTCAGAAGTAGCTTGAGACAGATGCATAGATCAGAACAGAATTGAGGCTGTCAGTCATTAACATTCTATATTACTGTGCCATCTGCCATTTGTTCTCTGTCCAATTTGAAATATCTGCACTATATTTGTGTTACCACAGCAGAGCCTGGCAAGCTACCTGTGGTGTATTCAATATGCCAAAAACAGTAATAATGAACCTCATTCCCAATGAATGGAGACGTTACTGGTGCCCGCTTGAGCAAATCGATGAACAACAGGAAGACAAGTGACAAGTGATATTTGTGTTACTTGTGTAGCTCTATTTATTTCCTTTTTCCTTCTTTTTCAGGGTTATTGGTACATGCTTTTAGAAGAATTATGTCAGTATTACCGAACTTTTGTACCCATACCAGTTTGGTTTCGTTATCTAGTAAACTATGGGGAATTTGGTGACATAACACGATGGAGTCTTGGGATATTGCTGGCTTTACTCTACCTCATATTAAAAGTAGGTAATGTTATATTGTAATGATTCATATACTCACAGATTTTCATATCTGCTACTACTGTTGTAGGTGATTTTTAGAGTTTATCACTAGTTAAATGGTAGGTGCCATATGTATTTAGAAATAGAAGTATAGGGGGACAGAGCAATAGATAGCACAGTGGGAAGGGCATTTGCATTGTACACAGACGACCCAAGTTCTATCCTCGGCATCCCATATGGTTCCCAGAGCACCGCCGGGAGTGATTCCTGAGTACAGAGCCAGGAGTAACCCCTGAGCATCGTCGGGGTGTTACCCAAAAAAGCAAAATAAATAAATAAATTAAATTAAAGGGGGTCCAGAGCAATAGTACAGTAGGGTGTTTGCCTTGCATGCTGCCAATCTATGTTCGATCCTGGTATTTCATATGGTCCCCTGGAGCACTGCCAGGATTAAGTAATTCCTGAGTACAGAGCCAGGAGTAACCCCTAAGCATTGCTGGGTATGACCCAAAAAAGCCAAAAAAAAAAAAAAAAAGAATAGAAATCTAAGGCCAAAGAGATGGCTCAACAAGCCGACCATGTGCTTGGCATCAGGAGGCCCAGGTTCCATTCCCAGTATCAGATCCTGTGTTCCCTGAGCAGCGCTGAGAGCACTATTAGGTGTGAACTGACCCCACAAAACCAAACCCCTCCCACCAAAATTAGAGCTAAAGAAATCTAGGATCAGAGAGATAATACAGGGGTTTAGGTAAGTGAATTGTATGCAGCGTTTAGTACTAGAGAATAGCCCCAACTCTGAAAAAAAAAAAAAAAAAAGACAGCAGGGAGAAGGAAATACATTGTTCAGTTTTTTTTTTTTTTTTTTTTCTGGGTGTCCACTGTAGGTGCTTGGGGCTGAGAACTGCATATGCTCTGCAATTTGAGGCACATCCCAGTCCTTGGGAATAGATACATCTTCATTTTTATCAAACAGGTGTTTTTCTTTTTTTTTTTGAGTGGATTTTCCTTGATCATAATAGTTTAAGGACAGGGAAACATGAGAAGATATACCCAGCCCGCAAAGTAGAATTTCTCACATGGTTCTCAGATAACTGTGAGTACTCTGTCCTGTTGCTCTGTATCTGGTCTCTTCAGTGTCATCACTATTTTCTTTTTCTTTTTGGGTCACACCCAGCAATACTCAAGAGGTTACTCCTGGCTCTGCACTCAGGAATTACTCCTGGCAGTGCTCAGGGCACCATATGGGATGCTGGGGATCGAACTTGAGTTGTTCAAGGCAAATGCTCTACGTGCTGTACTATTGCTCCAGCCCCCTCAGTATAATCACTATATACAACTTTTCTTTTTTGTGTTTCGCACCATGTCGGAAGAGTAGGGGTTTCTACTTGCAAGGCATGTGCTCAGGCCTGTTGAGAGCTTCTTCCAGCCTTAATCAAATGTCTCCTCCTTCCCCTTTAGGGTTAGCTAGGGGCCACCACTGCTGGCACCTGGGAGTGCTTGAAAGCCATGTAGTGCCAGGGATCAAAGCAGGGGCCTTATGCCTACCAGCAGGTACTGTGCCCTTTGAGCTGGGTCCCTTTATGAAACATTAGAACATTAAGAACCTCGCACCTTGGGCTGGAGTTGATAGCACTGCATGTAGGGCATTTGCCTTGCACACGGCCAACCCAGGTTCAATCCCCAGCATCCCATATGGTCCCCCTAGCATCACCAGGAGTGACCCAAAAAAAAAAACAAAAAGCAAAAAAAAAACAACACTTCTAAACTAGGTAAAATTGCTTTCTCTTTGAAAGTTGTTTCAATCAAATTATAATTTTAGGTATTTGGCTGTGCCTCAGGTTTGTTTACTGGTTGATGTGGGAATCAAAGAGATAGTACAAGGGTTAAGGTGGTTATATGTAGCTGACTTGTTTTGCTCCCTGAGAGCCACTGGGAGCAAATGGCACAGAAGTGGAGTTAAAACCCAAGCACAGAGCTCATATGGCCCCCAAACTGGCTGAAGGCCAGGAAGATGGCTCGGAGGGGTGGGGTGTGTGCCAGGCGGGAGCCCTGGGTTTGTCCCATAGGCCTCAAGGAAGCGATCAAGAAAGGCAGATGAATATTTAGTATCAGCATTTGAAAGTAAGGGTTGTATTTTGCTTTCTGGGGTTAGTAAATAATAAATAGGGTTTTTTTTTTAATTAACGGATTACCTCATTTCTTTCACAGCTTTTGAACTGTTTTGGGCACCTAAGAAATTTCAGAAGAGTTTTACGAGTATTTTTTACACGACCTGTAAGTATTCCCTACTAGTTAAGAGCAACATTCTTGGCCTGAGCAGGTAGGGCATCTGCCTTGCATGCAGCAAGCCTGGGTATGATCCCCGGCACCCCATATAGTCCCCAAGCCCACCAGGAACCATCCCTGAGTATAGACCCAATAGTAGGCCTCAGCACTCCCAGATGCAAGTTTTATCTCTTCATTGTTTCTGACTAAAGCACTTCGACAACATCTGGTAAGTCCTCAGTGCTCTGTTTGGATTATTATTTAGGATTTTCGGGTCACAACTGGTAATGTTAAGGGGTAACTCCCGGCAGGGGCTTAGAGAACCATTTAGCTCCTGCGTGAAAATCATGAGCTCTATTCTATTGTTATCTCCCGTGCCCTGAAAAGAACTTCTGCCCCTTCAGATCATCTGCCTCGTAAGTATTAAAAAATATGCCTTTAAAATATCTTGTATGGGGCCGGAGCGATAGCCCAGCGGGTAGGGGCTTGCCTTGCGCAGCCAGCCCGGCCTGGGTTCGATCCCCGGGTCCCATAGGTCCCCGGCACCGCCAGGAGTAATTCCTGAGTGCAGAGCCAGGAAAACCCTGAGCATGCCGGGTTGACCCAAAGCAAAAAAAAAAAAAATTCTTGGGGGGCTGGGCAGCCCAGCGGTAGGGCTTGCCTTGCAGCGCCGGCCTGCCCGGCCTGGGTTCGATCCCCGCATCCCATATGGTCCCCCGAGCACCGCCAGGAGTAATTCCTGAGTGCACACCCCCTGAGCATTGCCGGGTGTGACCCAAAAAAGCAAAAAAAAAAAATAAAAAATAAAAAATCTTTTTATGGGAGCCAGAGAGATAATATAGCAAGTAGGGCATTTGCCTTGCATGTGACCGACTGGGTTTGATCCCGGCATCCCGTGTGGTCGCTGGAGCATGCCTAAGAGTAATTCCTGAATGCAGAACCAGGAGTAACCCTGGGCATTGTTGGGAGTAGCCCAAAAAGGAAAAAAAAAAAAATCTTGTTATGGAGCTGAAGGGATATTCTATGAGCTGGAGTACATACTTTGTATGCAGGGGACCTAGGTTTGATCCCTAGAACATCAGTCCCCCAGGAACATCAGGAGCAACCCAAGTATCAAGACAGGAGTAGCCTCTGAACATTGACAGTGTCGGGCTAGAGCAATAGCCCAGCAGGTAGGATGTTTGCCTTGCATGCAGCCAACCTGGGTTGGATCCCCGGCATCCCATATGGTCCCCAAGCACCACTAGGAATAATTCCTGAACCAGAAACCCCTTAGCATTGTTGAGTTGTGATGCAAAATTAAAAAAAAAACTAGTGTACCCCACATTCCACCTCCCCAAATCGAAAATAATTCTAAAAAATGAAGATAGAGGAATATCAGTGTGTGGGGCACTTACCTTGCATGTGGCGACCCAGGTTTTAATCCCCAGCAGCCCCCAGTCTCTGCCAGAAGTGATCCCTGAGCAGAAAGCTAGAAGAAAGCCTTGCACACTGCCAGGCGTGACCAAAAAGATTACTGATACATATGCCTTGAAATTTTCTCACTGGAGGAAATTCTCCCTATTTCTAATTCTATATGTATGAATTAGCATGGGATGGAGGATCTAATTATAAACTTGGTTACTGTGTGATCTGCTGCTGTGGCAAACTTAAGGAAGAAGAAAGAGAGAGAGAGAGAGAGAGAGAGAGAGAGAGAGAGAGAGAGAGAGAGAGAGAGAGAGAGAAAGAATAAGAGTAGAGGGCCTGGAGGTGGGGAGGGAATCGGGGACATTGGTGTTGGGAAATGGGCAGTGGTGGAGGGATGGATGCTGGAACACTGTATGACTGAAACCCAGACACGAAAACAGCTTTGTAATGGTCTGTCTCATGATGATATAATAAAAATATTTAAAAAATCTTCACCCCTAAATAAATAAATGAATAAATTTGCTTTTTAGACCAGACCTGGCAGTACTCAGGGTCTATTCCTGGCAGTGCTTGGTACCATACGCAGTGTATTTCTTTCTTTCTTTTTTTTTTTTTTTTGCTTTTTTGGGTCACACCCGCGCATGCTGAGGTTTACTCCTGGCTTTTCACTCAGGAATTACTCCTGGTGGTGCTCGGGGGGACTATATGGGATGCGGGGGGATCTAACCTGGGTCGGCCGCATGCAAGGCAAACGCCCTACCCACTGTGCTATCTATTGCTCTGGCCCCACCATACGCTGTGGTAGGGATTCAAATGAGGGTTAGCAGGCTGCAAGGTAGGAGCCTAAATGCTTAGTTTGTCTGCTGTATTGTAGCATTACAAGTTTGTAGTATTTAGGTGTGATAATCAGATTTAAGCGTATGATCATCAGCTTTACAGTCCACTGGTAAGCAGTTATTTGGTCATTGCTCAGGGGAGATGACTTTGTTTTACTTTTGGACTATACCTGGTAGTGCTGGGGACTACTGCCAATAGTACTCAAGAGAATACGCAGTGCCAGGGATGAAACCCAGGTTTCCTGCATGCACAGCATATACTCAGTCTGCTGAACTTTTTCTCTGGCTCCTCTAATAATGTTTAAAGGATATCAGCAGGGGTCAGACACATAAACATTTGGTAGGGCATTTGCTGACAGTGGCCCCAAAATGGAAATAAGTAACAAAGGATATCAACAAAGTAGACTGGGCCAGAGCGGTAGGTAGTAAAGTAGGCAGGGGCATCTGCTTCCCATGGTGGCTGACCTGCGTTTTTTATTTTTTTAATATACCACTGTGAGATACAGTTACAAGTGTTCATATTTGGGTTTCAGTCATACAGTTCCAGCACTCATCCCTCAACCAGTGCCTATTCCCTCCAGCTTTCCATATCGTGAGCACTGCCTGAGCATCGCTGGGTGTGACAAAAAAGCAAAAACAAAGCAACCACACTAACCTTTTTTCCTAAGATTTTGTAAGATACAGTAATGTTTTGCTGCCATTACATTCAGCTACTTTCCTAAGATGTACTGTACATTAGCCATTTTACTGTGATTGATCTAATAAGGCTCATTGTCTCTGAGGCAGAGAATTATTCAGTTCTGATTTGTACCTGAGTATCTCAGGACTACATACATATCCTAGACTTTGCCAGGAAGATAGCAATCACTATCAGATTGTATCTGTACAATGTCATTCTACTTTATTTGACAGGAAGGAGGCAGTTTGGGTTGCATCCGGCTGATGGCTTACTCCTGGCTCTGTGCTCAAGGACCTATGCATGCAGTGCCAGGGACTGAACTGAGCTTGGCTACTGCAAGGGTCCCCATGAATCCTATCTTAGAAGCTTTCAGCGTAAAGGGTAGTCTACTAAATGCCATCCTACAGAAGGGAAACTATATTCATTTGTTTCTGGAATCTTTAGCATCACCAGTCTTGAAGAACCAGTAAGACAAAACAGATAAGGCGTTTTAAATAGAACTTCTCTTCATAGAGCTATGGAGTGACTGCCAGCAAGAGACAGTGCTCAGATGTGGATGATATGTGTTCAATATGTCAAGCTGAATTTCAAAAGCCAGTTCTTCTCATCTGCCAGGTAATTCTATTTAAGCATCCTCAACATTAATACTTCTTTGGACGCTTATAAAGGAGAAAAACAATGATTCATAGATAGTAGCACATGGGCTACATATTAATTTTTTATTTGTATAAGGAGTTTGGAAGATTAGCTAAATCTTGTCTCAGTAATTTTTATACAGAGGGTACACAGGTGAAACAACTTCAAATGGCAGATTAGATTCCAAAGTAATTAGGAAAAGCATATTAATAATTAGACACTAATCTTCTGTATAAGACCCTTTCCTATATTTTTATAGTAATTGCTCTAAAGAGTATTAAGCTGGTCATAATCTGTTTTATTGAAAGTGGACAGATGGATAGTACAGCTGAAATAACAGTAGTGGCCTTAGTGCTAATGCTACTGCATTCTTAAATTTGCTTATTTATAAAATAGAGGTATCGTTTTCTAAAGTAAGAATCTCTGTAAATGTGATAAATTTAAAATTAAAATGTTAAGTTTAAAATCTGGCTTTTAATTTCTTTACAGCACATATTTTGTGAAGAATGCATTACCATATGGTTTACCAGAGAGAAAACATGTCCATTGTGCAGAACTGTGATTTCAGAGCATATAAATAAATGGAAAGATGGAGCTACTTCATCACACCTTCAGATATATTAAGTTGTATTATCTGTTAAGGCCATACAACACTAATTTCATTTGGTTACAGTGACTATTGATTTAAACATTAAAATGGATTTTCAGGGCTAGAAGTTAAGGAAATGTTTCTATTTTGTCGTACATTATAAGACTTAAGTGCTGGCTGGAGAGCTAGGTGTAGGCCGCTTACCTTGCACATGGCCAACTGGGGCTTCCCTGGCACATCCCAAATGGCCCCCAAGCACTGCCAGGAGCAGTATCTGAGTACAGAGCCAGAAGCACTGCCCAGTGTGACCAAGGGGAAAAAAAAACAAATGCATAGTCCACTTTATCAAAGTAGTAATAAAAGACCTGTTTTCAGTATATATAATTTGAGCTTTTGCATACGCATCATTTATTCTGTCCTATGACGTGACTGCAGTGTTGAATTGTAAATGTGTTTTCTAAATGTTGCCAAACTGGCAATTAGATAGAACTAGTAGTTTTAGAGAAACTCAGGTGTTTTTCCTGACACTGTTTGCAGAAGAGTATTTTTCATATCTTAAAATACATATTATCTAAAAATAGAATTTAGCATTGACTAAGATTCCCATTCTAAAACTTCTTAAAGTTTTCATAAAATTTGTATTTTTACATGAAAAGTTCTAACTGATATATTTTACCTATTACAGTCAGATTTTCTAAGATTGATTTACTGAAGATATATTTTAATATTGTATTCTCTGTAATATGATTAGCAGTTGATGACTAGAAGATTTAGTTTTGTGTGTGAATCTCAAATTCTGCTATCAGCTTTCATGTTCATGATCTTGCTTTTTGTATAGTGCCATGGAAGTAACTATTAAAATAATCAAGATTCTAAATTACTGGCTTCACTGATCTGCATTGAGTGACACATAAGACCAACTCTCTTTACAGCTGATCAATTCCAGAAGAGTTTTGGAATATTATCCTTGAATAACCACTTCATGAGAAATTAAACTCAGAAGCAATTACGAAGCAACCAAGACCTGTGCCCACGTTAAATCCCTGGCATCTCCTACAGTCCCTAGTCCCAAGTCCAACAACAGTGAGCCTAAAGCCAGGAATAGGCCTTGAGCATAGCTGGGTGTGGCCCCAAAAACTAAAGAGAAGCAACCAAAGCTTTCCAGTGGCTTGTTTGTGAAGGAGGAAATGAGAGCAAGTTGCTTTTCTCTCCTCCAGCCTCTAACAATGAGCAGTACCAAGAGCTTTGAGAGGGCCCAAAGGACTGACTGACCCAAGGATTTGCATGTTGAAGATCTGGGTTCAATCCCATGAACCACATGTTCTGAGCATTGCAAATCGCCCCCAAATAAAAAACTGTAGAAGTCTTAAAGGTTAATTGCAACAGTATAAAGCATGAGGCCTCTGCCTCGGTTTTTGTATTACCATCTATCAAAATTTCTATGTACAAAGGAAAAAATTTAAAGAAGCCAGAAGGAGAGGTATAAAATAGATTTGCAGTTTTCATGAGGTAGGGGCCAAACCAGTGATATGAAACAATACAGATAGTAACCAGTTAAATCACTTCCACATCTTTATGGCCACCCAAACTGACAAAAATACCAAGCTTTTAGTCCCCCATGTAAATATCACCAGCTTATAAGCACATTTAACTTTATCACCTACCTTGATAACCATCATAAATGCTGAAAACTGAGGCACTGGAGAGATGGTGCAGTGGATACAGTGCTTGTTATGCACACTGCTGACACAGGTTCAGTTCCTGCTACTGCAGGCCCCCACCAGGAGTGATGCCGGAGCACAGTCAGGACTGACCCAAAAAGCTGGAAATGGCTATGTAGACTTTTTTCACTTTATGCGGAAACTTATTTAGATATATAGCAGAGCATAGGCTAAGAAAAGGCAATTTGGGGTTAGATTATGAATGTGGAATATGGATATGCTGAATCTTGCAGTAATACAGGGCCTGCAGGTAGCTCAAAAGGCTGGGTGCATGCCGGGGGCCCCAAGTACAATTTGTGGCTACTAATATGACAAACACTACCTTGCCAGGTCTTAGTATTGAACCATGGGGCCTGCAATGCCTAAGGGAGTAACTTGGGCAGTGATCCCTGGACCTCCAAGGCTATGAAGAGGGCCACCTTCCACTACTGGCACCCTACTGACCTTTGGGCATGTGGGTGACTATTAATATTACTTATAGTTGAAACTGACGTTTTCTGATTTTTTAAAACTTTAAGATGGCCCAGAGCGATAGTCCAGTGGGTGGGCCATTTGCTGCCTTGCACGCAGCCAACAGGGGTTTGATCCTCGACATCCCATAGTCCCCCGAGCACTGCCAGGAGTAACCCCTGAGCATTGCCAGGTGTGACCCAAAAAGCAAAAAAGGAAGTTTAAGACAGTAGCGGTTTATACTACAAAGACCCTGGGGCAATAACTCAAAGGTACTGCACAGTCCCTTAAGCACCACCAGGAATGACCCTGAGCATTTCTGGTTATTGCCCCAAAGCAAAAGATACTGGTTTATATCATTAAGTTTCTGGTGTACAGTATTATATTCAGTATATACACTATGTCACTCATCACACAAAAGATAGACTTTCCTGAATTAAATTCATGTAAGAATTTAAGAGGGTACAAATCTATTAGGGCTATACTGTCTACTAACAATGGTAATGAAACAAAAGCATTTTTGGGGGGGTCACACCTGGCGGCGCTCAGGGGTTACTCCTGGCTCTGCAGGATCATATGGGATGCCGGGGATCAAAACCGGGTCAGCCGCATGAAAAGCAAACGCCCTACCCGCTATGCTATCGCTCCGGCCCCCTATTTTCCTTCATCTCAAAAAAGGAATAGGGCTGGAGAGATAGCTTAAAGGGCTTTTGCATAGGAGCCCTGGTTTTGCACAGTCACCAGAACCAGCACCAGGTATGGTCAAAAGCAAAAAACAAAGGAAGAAAGGCAGGGGGAGGTGAAGAGAAGGGAGAATAGTATTTTTTTAATAATCGATATTCTGTAAATTCTGATAAATCCCTCTGAAACCTGAGAAATAGTTTATGTGAAATACACTCTACAAATGAGTGTACTTCAAAATATTTGTGTACTTGATCTACATCAGCGGTTCTCAACTTCTTTCTGCTCCATTAAAAAATTTCTGCCACTTCAGTAACAGTACATCAAATAAGCATTATTAACTGTGGCTGATCAAAGTAATAGCAAAAGTATGTCATTATATAAAACGTATGCTGTCTGAGCACATGTGCTGCTGCTGAGTGCATGCAATGCCCGCGTCTCCCCTCGAAGTGCGTACTTTCCATACCTTTGTACTTTAATGCTGGGGCTCTCTCTACTTTGGAGAAGTCAACATTCTTGTTCTCTCTTGAGCATGTTAACTTCCCCGAATAAAACCCTGACATACTTAAAAACAAGCTTTATTTTTTTTTGGGGGGAACACACACCCAGCATTGCTCAGGGGTTGGTTACTTCTGGCTGTGCACTCAGGAATTATTTATTCATTCATTCATTCACCCATTAATTAATTTAGTTTTTTTGGGTCACACCCTGCAATGTTCAGGGGTTACTCCTGGCTTTGCACTCAGGAATTACTCCTGGCGGTGCTCAGGGGACCATATGGGATACTGAGGATTGAACCTGGGTCAGCCGCATGCAAGGCAAGCGCCCTACCAGCTGTGCTATCGCTCTGGCCCTGCACTCAGGAATTAGTCCTGGCGGTGCTCAGGCTACCATATGGGATGCTGGGGATCAAACCAGCGCCAGTGGCATGCAAGACAAACGGCTTACCCAGTGTGCTATTGATCCAGCCCCAAAACACAAGTTTTTACAAGAACTTTTATTTGTTTTGGAGGTACATCCAGCAGCGCTCAAGGCTTATTCCCGCCTATGCTTGGCTATCAGACCTGGCCTGATACGTGCAAGGCCTCCACACTGCTTTTTTGGATCAAAGCCACCAAGGCTTTGGGGTTACTCCTGGCTCTGCACTCAGGAATCACTCCTGGTGGTGCTTGGGGGACAATATGGAATGCTAAGGGTCGAACCTGGATTGACTGAGTGTAAGGTAAACGCCCTGCTACCACTATACTATCACTCCTGCCCAGTCTCTGTACTCTTATCTCAGGCTCTGAAGGTTTTTTTTTGTTTTTTCCCAAAAAAAACTTGGACCACACCCAGAAGTGCTGGGATCAAAGGGGGAAAGCCATCTGCTGAGAATCCAACACAGGTCTCCTGCATTCAAAGAACGCACTAAATTTCCTTTGAGTCCCTCACATAAAATTGCTTTTGAGACACACCTGGCAGTGGTCAGGAGAGACCCCTGGTGGTGCTTAAGAACCATATGTGGTGCTGGGGATAGAACTAGGCTGGGCCACATGCAAGGCAAGTGCACGTGCCTTAGTCCCCTTTACTCGTCTCTGACCCCCACAAGAATTTTCTGTAAAGCTATCATCCTAATTCTTGTTGGCTATAACTGAAAAATCACAGATGTGAAGATCTAAACACATATATGTAGTTTATTAAATATGAGAACCAGAACACATCTGATTTATAAATAAAAAAAATACTGAAACCATTCGTGTACCTGACATATATGCTGCTATTTATTCCTATTTTAAGATAAAAAAAAATCACTTCTATTTTATGTTCATTCAAATTTGCATTTAATTTCTATTTACATTCATTCAATCCAAAATCAAATAGTTAATACAGTAAACTAAATACAGATGAAAAGCAGAAAAGTGTAACCCCCTCATAGCACTCCTAATAAGGCAGCTGAAGAATTTATCAAATGATGCAAAGCCAACTTGGGAAAGGAAAAAAATAATAAAGAGCAAACACAACACAGATGAACCCATCTTTCAGATGTTACTTCAGATAGAACTTGTGTGGTAATGGTAAATTAACACTCACGCAGAAGAATCAGTCAGCAACAGACCACAGGTCATGTGCTACAAATACTTTTATGATTGCTTTGTTCAGTTTGCTAGTGTTTAGTCCTATTACAAAAATTTGGATATTTAAGTTTTTATTTGAGAAATTAACCTGATTAAGCCTCAAAATTGGTTCTTCATAAATTCAGCATTTCTCATGAAAATAATCTTAGATCTAGCCCTTGTCAGCTAGGAACCATATATGTGGATAACCAAAATAGGTCCTATATTAAATATAAAATCCAAGGCTCAGTATATTATTGTAGATGCATCTTGTTAATAATAATTACCTATAGTAAAGAATGTTGAATTTATGGAATATCATACATGCATTCTTTCCCCCAAATTATCTTCTATCTGAAAAAAAAGTACAGAAAAATCATTCTTGAAGGATTCAAATTATTTAAGACATAAAGAGGGAAAAATAAAAATGAAAAAACACTTCCCTAAAACTCTGGTTCAAGTTCAGTAATTAATACTTTACATTGTTAATCACAGCTGGTTTATAAATCCCAGTTTATTCTGTAATGCTACAAACCTTATAAAATCAAAATTAGTAAACTTTAATTTTCAGTGACTATACTTTAATTAAAAAACAGCATGTATAAAATAAAAAAATATCCTGTTGTTGCTTGAGTTTTAAAGAAAATAATCAAGTGATAAAAGAAAAGCACTAATCTCTTTTATACACTTACCTGGAATAATAAAGAACCCTTTTAGAAACTCAAACTAGTAATATTGACATATCTTAAACTACATTTGAATTTTTACAAATAAATATAGGGTAAGCCATATTGCATAGGTGTGTGCTTTCTGTCGGTGACACTCAAGTGGCACTTCACGTGTTTTCACAGTCATAATAGGGATATCTATGAAACACAATTTCTCAATACACTTGCCACAGTATAGTAAATTCATTTCACTTACTGTCAGAGTTTGAAAAACTGTATTTGTATGGATGGTAGGTGTGCAATTAATGCTTTTTATGCAGGAAAGTTGCAATGTTTGCCACTATTGTTGGCAGTGCTAATTATGAAAATGGTTTAACTATGGGTGTTATAGCCAGCCAATCACAGTGCAAATGTTGTTAGCATACAGAAATGAGGACAAACATTTAGGTGTGAAAATTTTGCTGGAATTTGGTCAGTCAACACTATGAAACATTTGAAAACAAGGATCAGAGAAGCACAAGCCATTCACAATCTGAAAAAAAAAAAAAAAAGCTATAATATTACCTTAGCTTTCTGGTTAGCTTTTTGCAAACATCATAAACTTACAGAATGAAGATCTGCACTTTTAAGTAAAATCTTTTCCTTTGTCATTATTGTAGCTTCTAATTTCCTAGCTACAGTAAGATAATAAAATAAGGGAGAAGAAAGTTTTGAGGGAATGATTTTTTTAAAAAAAATTAAGAATAAAAAAGGGATTTTTATCCAAAGATGAACTGTTCTCAATTCATTTATTGCCACGATTAAAGTTTTATTTCCAATTATTTTTATGTATTTTGATGATTCTATCATAGGATTTCATCTCACTTGAATTACCACTTAAACAAGTAAAGCTTTGCTCTTTTCTGACTTAATTCAACATGCATAAAGAATTTTATGGCTTGGATCCTATGGCTCAAAAGGTTTGAAGAACACAGCAAGCAGCAACTATGTAAAAAAATTATAGAGTTGCAAAATATTACAAACTGACTTTGCACACTCAAACTGAAGACATTTTTTATAAAAGACAAACAAAAAGACTCACTGCAACTGCTTGATCATCTATTATACCAGTATGCACGGAATTTTTTTTTATAAAGCTCTGCAGATATTAAACCCTTTCAACAGCTAACG
>JAJIBD010016134.1:0-24407 GCA_021461705.1 Cryptotis parvus | reverse complement strand
GATAGGGAAATGACAGACTTAAGAGGAGAGACATTAAATTTTTGAATAAAGTGTAGAGTGAGTGGGTGGCAACTGAGCAGAAATTTCAAGGAGGGAGGAGAAAATAAACCATGTCAATATCTGAGGGAAGAGTAGAGAGAGAAGAAGTTACTCTCAGGACTCTAAGGTATAAAAGTGCCTAAGAAGCAGCAAGGAGGTACATATGGAAGTGAAGAAGGAGGGATGGAGCTGGTAAGAACTTTGACTTGTATTCAAAATCAGATGGAAAACCCTTTGGAGAGGCTTGAGCATAACAGTGATCTGATCTGACTTATGTTTTAACAATATCAGTGTGTGAGGGTACAAGAGTGAAAGAAAGACCCAATATGGGAAGGAATATTACCATACTCAAGATGAGGGACCTTGGTGAACCTGATCAGGGTTGTAGCAGTGGAAACGGTGGCAATATACAGATACAAAATTAGATGTGCATACAAGACATTTTGCCTAGCACATAGTTGGACCGCAGCAATGGCAAATTAAAACTCTTATGGATCACTAGCAAGCAGCTATACCTGAAGACAGCTCTTGTACCTGAGTACAAGAAACAGTACAGAAAAACTGTACTGAAGAGGTTGGCCAAGTAACTGAGCCTCTCCTGGAACATCAGGAAGATAAAAACATGAAAAAGAGAGAGGCATCCTTTCCCAGAGTGCCTACCTAAGAGAATTCCCCCACCACCACAGAAATAAGAAGCTTGGCATTCTAGAGGAAGGACTTTGACAGTCCCTCCTCCCCGCCGTGCCCGAGGAAAGTACTGCTCACTTCTTATCCACTCCATGTGCCGTAAGCTAAAGGAACAGGAATTATAGCCTGCTCAGGGAGAAGATTATCAGGGTAGCCAAAGTCAGTATTCCTGTTCATGGCTTTGCTATGTCTCTGGTACATGAAACTGTCAATGCCAAGCTCATTTCCTCCCCTAGCCCTAATATCAAGGAGAGAAGTGTATTTGTTAGAGGATTTTTTTAAATTTTTTTATTTTTAAAATTACAAAGATATACAATTAAAAAGTTCATATTTGGGTTTTGGTCAAACAGTGTTGCAGCACCCATCCCTCCACCAGTGCCCATCTCCCACCACCAACGTCCCCGGTTCCCTCCCCCCCCCAGCCCTGCTCCATGGCAGGTTCTTGATTTCTTTCCATTTCTGTCTCTTTTCTCTTTCCTTCCACTCCAGACTATGGATTACAGAACATACATTAAAGGGTTGTCATGTGTATCTTTTTGCCTCTATTTAATGCTCAGTTGTTAGAGGATTTTTGACCTTCCCCCACAGGCTGTTTAGAGCTGCGTGTTTAGAGTCAGGCATCCCCTTTTGGGTTGAACACATCATCTGGAGGAAGAAATGAGGTGCTTAGAGAGCACTAGTAGTTAATGTCTTTCTCTTTTTCTTTTCCCTTACCAGCCTCTGTCCAGGTTCCCTGGGAAAGAGCAATTTCACCCAATAAAGTACCCTACTACATCAAGTGAGTGACCATCTGAACAAAATAGGATCAGTCACCTGCCCATCCATCCCCTCCCTCACCTGTCATATTTTTTCTCTTTGTTGTGTCATGCTTATTCTGTTGGGGTTTCTCTATCCAGTCCAGGTTTTCTCCCTAATCATCTCAAGAACTCTACCTGGGTGAAGTTTAACCCTTGTGCTTTGGGATCTTCAGGGTTCACTCTCAGATCTTACAGTTTCTTGCATCCAACCTTTCACTCAGCAGTGTATGCATGGTGTGGGCAGTTGGGTCGGGCAGTGTGGAATGTGTTGCTATTATTGATGTTTTTTGTTTGAAGCCACCAGGCTCAGACCACATGCTGGGACCATCCCAAGATGACTGAATTATACCAAACCCTAGGTAAGAATATTGGGTGCCTGCATGGAATGAAGTGCTACGTAGTTGCCTTCTACTCTTATAGTAATAAAAATTTCCTTTTCTCTCAATAAATGCCTTGTCCTTTAACCAGAAGCCTGCCCTACTGTCCTCTCTGCACGTATCTCAACTAGACTTCTAAATTTTCCCTGGACCATTTTGTCATCACATTAGATAATTAGCTTTATTGATGTGAATCTGATCTTTTTTTTTTGAAAGTCACTGACCAAGCTTTGACGAGTGTGACTCTCTTGACTAATAAGAATGTACCATTAGGATACAGTCTTTACCTATTTTGCTGCAGTTGATTGAAGTTCATTCATTTGCTTGCTGCTAAAGAAAGGTCTATTGTATATACCAGTGGTATTCAACCTTTTCTAATTATTCATTATTTAGGCAACATCATTTATGATGCTATTTATAGCCGAATTTCATCCATACATTTCCTAACACTATTCCATCTTTAACCTTTTTAACACCTGCACACTAGTGCTCATCTGTGGACAGGTCATTGAAAACCGCTGGTACAGCACCATTTATTCATCCAGTCTACTGCTGATGAGCATTTAAATTGTTTCTAGTCTGGGGCCAGAGCGATAGCCCAGCAGATAGGGTGTTTGCCTTGCACGCCGCCGCCCATGGCGGTCAAGGTTCAATCCCCGGCTTCCCATATGGTCCCCCGAGCACCGCCAGGAGTAATTCCTGAGTGCAGAGCCAGGAATAACCCCTGAGCATCGCCAGGTGTGACCCAAAAAAAAAAAGAAAAAAAAAAAAAAAAGCAAGAAAAAAATAGTTTCTAGTTTGAAGCTAATAAGAACAGTACTGTTAATCAAGGTCTTGTACCAATCTACTGGTATACCTCTATGTGTTTTTATTTTTATTTATTTCTTTTTTTGCTTTTTTGGGTCACACCCGGCAATGCTCAGGGGTTTCTCCTGGTTCTGCACTCAGGAATTACTCCTTGCAGTGCTCAGGGGACCATATGGAATACCGGGATTGAACCCGGGCGGCACGGCCAGCCCGTGCAAGGCAAATGCCCTACCTGCTGCACTATTGCTCCAGCCCCCTCTATGTGTTTTTAATATAAATGTCTTAAAATAATTTCAGTATACTGTGATGAGCATCTCTTTTCTTAGTGCGTGTGGGTGTCTTGGGCAACACCTGGCAATGCTCAGAAGTTTCTCCTGGTTCTGTACTCAGAATCACTCCTGGCAGTGTTTTGGGGACCATCAGATACTGGGGATCAAACTCTGGTGGATCACATGCAAGACAAGCACCTTACCTGCTGTGCTATCTCTCCATCCCTGAACATTTCTGTTGAAATAGACTAAAAATTATAAAAGAAGTACAATATATTTTCAGCAATATTGTTATTTTTATATCAACTTTGGTGCATTTTTGCTTTATCAAATCAATAAATAAGGTACTGTTTTCTCAACTGTTGATTGCGTTATTTATATATATATATACATCTATGTGTGTACTGGACCATCATATAGAGTGAGCTTATTATTTGTCTTGATCAAAAATATTTTAAGATCACTGTTCTGGGACACATAGATGGTTGTATTGTAGACACACAGATGTTCTATTTTTCTAAGTTGTTTCCTAATTATATCCACTTACATTTCCACTAGCAGTTCTTATTCATCCATACTTTTTGCTGGCAATACTGTCAGACTTTATTTTTTCCAGTATCTGGAAGGTGTAAGATGACATATTATTGCGGTTTTAATGTGCAGCTCCTGATTTCAATGTGTCTTTTTTAATTCTTTTGCAGCTGATTTGAACAACATTAAGTTCTCAGCTTACCGCACTGCCATGAAGCTACGTAGAGTCCAGAAAGCACTGCGCTGTAAGTCTCTCACTGCTCTTCCATCAGGGTCTTCACCTCCCTCCCACCCTTACTCCTCTGTTAGCTGTTTACTATTTTCATCCACTGAGCTAGGTTGTAGGGTTGTTGCTATACTTGGTAGGAACTCTCTACAGCCTAAGAAAAGCTGTTGTGAACACCTGCTCTTTCCATTACCCTCAAGTCCAAGATTAATTTCCAAATTAACCTATGTCTGTCTTACTCATCTGTTCTTTTCTGACCAATGTGGATAATCAAGCAACAGATTTTGTGGCAGAAAGTATCCCAACCCGTGGTATGGAACCACTAGAGACATGTGTCTTTTTGCCTTCTTGGAGTTATAGAATGCAGCAGCAGAACTGTTGAAGAAAATGACAGTGGATAGAGGGCAAGATAGCTGCAGGTATAACCTGGCCTTTCTCAGAGGCACTGACCATTCAATCTTCCTGACCCAACATGTCAGGATAAACCGATCTAGTACTGTGGGCAATTTAAAAGTTCTCCTAAGGCCAGGAATACCTGATCTTTTTATAACTGATGTACAGTTTCTTAGGATTTATGAATATATGAATGTCTATATGCTATAAAATATATCTAAAGACAGAAAACTTAGTATGGAATTTGATTCTATGGGAGCGCTTATACTAAAGGAAGCAAGTGACTCATTCCACTTGATGACAAAAAATATGAATATAGGAACATTTGAGCTAATTTAAGGGATCTTTTCTACCTTCACCATTTTGGGGATCAGGAGCTTAAGAAAAGACAATCTTATATCATTCTTACAAGTGATTAGTGTGAAAAGTGAATCGATTTGGTGACAGTAATAGCCTTGTTTATTTGTCTATTATTTCTGGGGTTCTACGTTGGATTATACTTTCTGCCTCTTCTATCCCTTCCCAGTGGACCTGGTAACGTTAACCACAGCCCTGGAGATCTTCAGTGAGCATGATCTTCAGACCAGTGAGCATGTGATGGATGTGGTGGAGGTAATTCATTGTCTGACTGCCTTATATGAAGCGACTAGAAGAGGAAAGAGGTATCCTGGTCAATGTTCCGCTCTGTGTGGACATGAGCCTCAACTGGCTTCTCAACGTTTTTTGACAGGTAAGGGATTTCAGTTCTTACAATTTCCAGAATGAAATTCAGTGAGACATCTGGACTATGCATGGTGGGAAAGACTATTCTCACAGTGGAGTTGGGCCTAGCTCAAATTTGGGCATGGTTGGATAGAGCCCTGTGGGGATCAAACTCTATAGGGAAATGACTGAAAATGTTGACACTCTGCATATATACATGTTCTTAGTATTTCCTTTTAAACGTAGTGGTCGCAGTGGGAAGATGCGGAGCATTGTCCTTTAAGACTGGCATTGCATGCTTGTGTGGCACAGAAGTGAAGGAAAAACTACAGTGTGAGTACAATTCCAAAGTCTGGTGTGGAATTGGTGAGGAGAGAGAGATGTGGGATATGGATAGACGTGTGACAAGTAGATATAGGCATTGGGACTCAGCAGAAGGCTTTTCAGGTTGTTTTCTAATGCTTCTTAGTTCAGGCAATTGTAAAGAACCCACGACAATAAAAGCTTATGATAGACTTGAGGCCTGCTATTATCCCAAGTATCACTCTATGATTTGACTCTTTTCTCATTAATGTAAGTATTCAATAAGGATCTAAGCTGGCATCCTCAGGTGCACAGGTCCCAGACCTATTTCCATTTCCCATGACCTGTCAAGTTCAGCTCTCTCCCAGTGCAGTGCCCCAGCATGTCACACATTCTATTGGAGAATTTCTGTATAGATTATAGGGCGTGATACAGAAATTCCCAATAAAGGGAAGTGGACAGACTATTCTGTTGTTATATTCTCTGGTTTATAGTACCTTTGCTTTCCCCCTCCATGTTCTGTATTGTCTTTTGTACCTTCCTTCAGCATCATCATTAATTGTCAAGTACTTAATGTGTTGACAGTGTTAAATATGATAAATACTAGGTTAGTTAGACATGATCCCTATATCAAATGATTTAAAGTACATAGGAAGAGACATAGATACACAGAACTCATTTTTATAAGTTTAATTAGGACAATATGCCTAGCAAAGACTATGTGTTTTGCTTTATCAGATCACAAGGGAGAGATGATAATGGTGTGGGGAAACTGCGGGAAGGAGACTTTCCACAGCAAATTCCCTCAATACTTTTTTGAGATGGAATAGAAAAGAATTATTTATTCTCAGTTTGCAAGTAAGGAAACTTTAGCATAAAAATTATTGTGTCTTACCTAAGGTTCTATAAGCTAGTCACAATGGATTCAGGCCCTCTGACTTAAACTTTTGTGTATTTCGAAGCCTTAGTGTAGAGTAGGAAACATACACACAAGAGCATCTGAAGGAGGTTTGAGGCCAGATATGGATTTCCTATGGATACACACACATAATATTCAAATGTAAGCACTGTAGAGTCCACAATCACACAGGCCTAATTCTAAGATGATTAAATGCTTCAAGTTGTCTTCATTTTTTAGTCTGTCCATTAGTAATTATTTTCACTTATGTGGATAATTGGGAGGTTATTGAAGTATCCAACTACATGAGCTAATGAATAGGAAGGGATAGGGAAAATTTACTATGACTCATGTTCAGGCTTGGAGTCCGCCTATAACCCATACCGTAGTCTTTCTTCCCAAGAATCTGTTTTATAAGCAGTGTTAGATATGTGCCTGGGCCTTTTCTGACATGCTTCTGCTCTGATTTCATCTCCCTCCTCTTTTTTTGATGCTTTATTTTTTGTCTTATCACTTTTTATCTTTAAACTCAAAAGCGTTTTGTTTTCATTTTTTTAATTTCTGGGCTTCTATGAGGGTAGGAATGAACCTCTAGTTATTGCAGTTTTAAAACCCATGAGCTAAGTCTATGTTCTCTTTCCCTATCTTCCTTTTCTGCTCTTTCTCCTTGTACCATTCTTTTGCCATTTCTGCACTGGATTGGTCATGACTTATGGTGGGGCCAGCAGATCTCTTCAGCCAAGTAGCCAACTCAGGCAGCCAATGTGATCAACGCCATCTTGGTGTCTTGCTTCATGAGGCCATTCAAGTGCCCCGACAGCTGGGGGAAGTGGCAGCCTTTGGAGGGAGCAATGTGGAGCCCAGTGTCCGCAGTTGCTTCCGTTTTGTGAGAGTATGGGACAGGCAAGGAATGAATGAGGTGGAGGGCTGGAGAAAATGTCACTTCGAATTACTCAGATATAACAGAATGTGTTGGGATGTAATACAGCGCAAAGGTTTATGGGTTCTTAGGATTAGAGTCCTATGGGGAAAGGTGCCACTTCAACTAGTTTAGGACAGAGTGTGGAACTTTCTGGAGCATAGACCAAATCATGTCTGCATCTCCTGTCTCACTGATGACTGACATTCTAGGGGACATACAAGTTGAACTACAGTCATTGTCGTTGGGCTTCTTTCTCTAGAGTACTGGGAAGCCAGTCATTGATGCATCGCAGTTCCTGGAGTGGGTCAACTTGGAGCCCCAGTCCATGGTGTGGTTGGCTGTTCTACATCGGGTCACCATTGCTGAGCAAGTGAAGCATCAGACCAAGTGCTCTATCTGTAGGCAGTGCCCCATTAAGGGCTTCAGGTAGGGAAAGTAATACCTACCAAACTGCTGCTGCTACTACTACTGAACATGTCATGTTATATATAAGTTAAATATTATAAAATGCAGTACATATATATATATATGTAATCATAGAAAATCCATTTTATTTTGTTGATAGTCTTCCTGTTGTGATGTTCATCATTGTTTTAAAATGGAAAGTTGACAGGGCCGGAGCGATAGTCCAGCAGGTAGGGTGTATGCCTTGCATGCGGTCAGTCTGTGCCGGCCCGGGTTCAATCCCCAGCATCCCATATGGTCCCCCGAGCACTGCCAGGAGTAATTCCTGAGTGCAGAGCCAGGAGAAACCCTGAGCATTGCCGGTGTGACCCAAAAAAACAAAAAAATGGAAAGTTGAAATCTGTTCATTTTAGCTGCATCACAAAGTATCCCAGACCTATAAAAGCATGGAAAAACAAAAGGAATGGGTTGGGGTAACAGCTCAAAAAGGAAGTAATTTGCTTATTTCCCAAGAAGTATTAAGTCAAATTCAGAAAACCCAGAATCCTAACCTATTAGAACACCTTTCACCAAATGGTATGCTGGCATAACTAACTCTCCAGAAATCAAAAAAAGAATCTTGATTTGTTGATTTGTAGCATTTACTAATGTTCTAGTATGGTAATGCTAAGGTGACAAGATACCAGGAAAAGAAGTATAATTAGGCACCATTTCCAGTATTTTTACCATAAACAGGTGAAAATAGATGGTGCATAAGGTGTGAGTTCAAAAAGCATAGATAATAAGGCCAGAGCTACATTACAGTGAGTAGGATGGTTGCATTTTATTCCTCTGTGTTTGATCCTTGGTATCACATATGGTCCCCTGAGTCCCACTAGGAGTAATATCTGAGTTTAAGGCCAGAAGTAAGCCCTGAGCACTGCTGGGTATGGTCCTCAAACCAAAAAGAACATAAATAATAACAAAATAATTATAAAATGATGGGTTTTGAGTATTTATTACCTTTATTTTAAAATTCATTAATTATTTTTATAAAATGTAATTTTAAGTTCTTCACTTGATCACTTGACTTCCCTTAGATCATCTTGAGCGGGCACCAGTAACATCTCAATATGTCCTGTCATATAGAGATAGCCCTAGGACATCTGCCCACTCTAGGAACATAAAGAGCCTCAAACCATTCCATCAAGTCATGGGATGAGGTCTATAATTGTTACTGGTATTTGGCATGTCAAATACAACACAGGTAGCTTGCCAGGCTCTGCTGTGCAGGTGGGATACTCTTGTAGTCACCTCAAAACTTGAGCATTTATTGATGAACCATGCGGCCGTGCGAGCCGGGCTGTGATCAGCTCTTCTGCTGGGTGGAATGCAATCATATAAATTCAATAAAGGCTGAATTTAACAACTGACTTTAACAATTCTGAAATTTTAACTACTCTCTCTGTGACCTGCTCCAGCATATTAGGGTATAGACAAACCACAAATCTAAGAAATAGACAATATTATAAGATACAGAATTTTTCTCCCCTATGCCCAAAAGTTAACCACTGTCCTAAGTTTGAATTTTATCACAAAATTACCAATTAAAATTTTTATTGAATCAAAAGTGACATATAAACTATAATAGTTTCATTGTGTACAGCATAATGTTTCTAGATTTTTAATCTATTGTGAAATCCACAGTGAGTCTGGTTAATAACCAGCATCAAAGTTAGAAAATACATACTATATAATTTTGTTTGTGAACAAAACTTCTAAGATTTACTCTCTTTGAAGCTTTTTAAAATATGCCGTAAAATATCAGTAACTATAATCATCATTCTATATATTACATGCAAGATTTGTTTCATAACTGTGTACCTTTGATTTCATTAACTATATTTATTTACCTTAGCAACAATCAATTTGCTCTATGTGTCTGAACTTAGGTTTCTTTAAAGATCCACATATAAATGACATCTTAGGGCATTTGACTTTCTAATTTTTTATTTTTACAATTACAAAGATATACAATTAAAAGTTCATATTTGGGTTTTGGTCATACAGTGTTCCAGCACCCATCCCGCCACCAGTGACCATCTCCCACCACCAATGTCCCGGTTCCCTCCCCCTCCCCAGCCCTCCTGCATGGCAGGTTCTTTATTTCTTTCCCTTTCTCTCTCTTTCTCTTTTCCTTCCCCTCCAGACTATGGACTACAGAACATACATTAAAGGGTTGTCATGTGTATCTTTATGCCTCTATTTAATGCTCAGTTCTAGGTTGGCATTAGTACCCTCGACAATTGTTAGCACATTGTTCCATTTTCTGTCTTAACCTAGCCTCTGACTCCCACACGTTTGTGATAATTTCCACCTATGACAAGACCTCCTGATATATGTTTCACTTTACCTTGGATATTGGTATCATAATATGTGCATATATATTTATGTCATGCAGATAAATGCAGTCATTCTGTATCTGTCTCTCTCCTTCTGGCTAATTTCGCTCAACATAATCTTCTCCGGTGTCCATCCATTTATAGGCAAATTTTACAACTTCATTTTTCCTAACAGCTGCATAGTATTCCATTGTGTAGATGTACCAAAGCTTTTTTTTTTTCAGGAGCACAGTATAAACTTTATTTTTAAATTGACTAAAGCCCTATAGTGAAACAAATATTTGACTTAAAATTAGAGAGAGAGTAATATAGTACTTATAAACTTAAATATAAAATATGAACTATGAGCAACATGTATTTTCATTACTTTTACTGAAAAAAAAATTGTTACAAGAACGCTTTAAAACACAAGATTTTCTCTACATACTTTTTTTAATATCAGATTACACCAATGCCAACCTACTTACTGCATTTGATTTGCTAACTCAAAGGAATCTTGAAACATAGACAATCATACAAATGCATAAATGTGGTAAGGGGCACTTGCACTTTTTCATGTGACTTAAAAGCCACATTTTAATTCTCTATGTGCCTTTCCAAACATTTTATACTATCTAATTCACTGTCTTTTATACAATTATATACAAATAATATAGAAAACAAATAGGAAATTCTCAGAAGTGCCATATATAAAATTTATGGACTATTTAAAACTAAAATGTAGAAAATATTTTAAAAACTGGATCTATGATTTTGAGTACCAAAGCTTCTTTATCCAGTCATCAATTTTCGGGCACTCTGGTTGCTTCCAGATTCTGGCTATTGTGAATAATGCTGCTATGAACATAAAAGTAGGGATGGTGTTTCCGCTGTGTATTTTTGGTTTCCCAGAGTAGATTCCCAGGAGTGGTGTGGCTGGGTCAAATGGGAGTTCAATTTCTAGTATATCTTATACAAATTAATGCAGTCATTCTATATCTTTTCCTTGTGGCTAATTTCACTGAACATGATCCTCTCCATGTCCATTCATTTATAGGCGAATTTCATGACTTGGTTTTCCTAATAGCTGCATAGTATTCCATTGTGTAGATGTACCACTTTCTTTTTCCAATCATCAGTTCTCGGGCACTCTGGTTGTTTCCAGATTCTGGCTATTGTGAATAGTGCTGTTATGAAAATAAAAGTGCAGATGGTGTTTCTGCTGTGTGATTTTGGCTTCGCAGGGTATATTCCCAGGAGTGGTATGGCTGGGGTCAAACCGGAGCTCAATTTCTAGTCTTTGGATGCATGTCCATATTGTTTTCCAAAAAGGCTGTACCAATCGACATTCCCACCAACAATGGATGAGTGTCCCTTTCTCCCCGCATCCACACCAGCACTTGTTCTTGCGCCTTTGGATATGTTCCAGTCTCTGTGGTGTGAGATGATATCTCATTGTTGTTTTTGATTTGAATCTCTAATGATTAGTGATTTTTTTCATATACCTTTTAGCCATTCGAATTTCCTCCTTGTCGAGTTTCTGTTTATTTCTTCTCCCCATTTTTTGATCGGGTTGGCTGTTTTCTTCTTGTAAAAGTTCTACCAGTGACTGATATATCCTGGATATTAACCCTTTATTAGATGGGTATTGGGTCAATATTCTTTCCATTCTGTGAACTGTCTTTGTATCTTGGTCACTGTTTCTTTTGAGGTGAAAAACCTTTTTAGTTTCATGTAGTCCCATGTGTTTATCTTTGCTTCCAATTGCTTTGTTAGTGGTGTTTTATCTTTGAAGATGGGGCACATATATTTTTAAAGTTGGTCTTTTCCTTTTATTTTGATACCTTTCAGTGGAATAGCTGAATTACATAGTGGTTATATTTGTATTTTTTGAGAAAATTCCATTCTCTTTTTTGTAGTTGCTGCATTAATTTACATTTCCATCAACCATCTATAAGACTTCCCATTCCTCCACAGCTTTGCCAACTCTTATTTCTTGTCTTTTATTTGGTAATAAACATCCAAGCAGGGGATAGGGATGCATCTTAGGAAAAGAGGTTACCTTTATTCATGTTGCGGGCCTAGATTCTTTCCTCAGCACAGAAAGAAAGAAAGAAAGAAAGAAAGAAAGAAAGAAAGAGAAAGAAAGAAAGAAAGAAAGAAAGAAAGAAAGAAAGAAAGAAAGAAAAGAAAGAAAAGAAAGAAAGAAAAAGAAAGAAAGAAAGAAAGAAAGAAAGAAAGAAAAGAAAGAAAGAAAGAAAGAAAGAAAGAAAGAAAGAAAGAAAGAAAGAAAGAAAGAAAAAGAAAGAAAGAAAGAAAGAAAGAAAAGAAAGAGAGGAATGAATGAAAGAAAGAAAAGAAAAGAGAAGAGAAGAGAAGAGGAAGAAAAGAGAAGAAAAAAGCAGAACTGCTAGAGAGATAGTGCAACAGGTATAGTGATTGCCTTGAATGTGGCTGACCCGGGTTCAATCCCTGGCATCTCATTATGGTCCCCTGAGCAGTGCCAGGAGTGGTTATGAGTGCAGAGCCAGAGACAGGTGTTAACACTGAGAACCACCTGTTTAGGGGTGTGGGGTTGGTGGCCCAAACCCCCACCACCCAAAATAGTAGGGAAGAACGTTTTTTATAGACCAGAGAGATAGTATCATGGGTAAGGGACTTGTCTTGTATCTGATCCTTACCATTCAATATGACTCTGAACACAGAGCTAGAAGTAATCTCTGGATATCAATGAATATGACCTAAAATCAAACAAAGAAGCAGAATAGGACAAAGCACCTTTTCATAAATCTAATGGCTAGCTGTATATCTCCTTTGGATCCACTGTTAAATTACTGGCTTCCCAGTACTCTAGGGAAAAAAGAAGCCCAACGGCAATTACTATAGTCCAATGTTAATTTCCCTAGAATGCCAATCATCAGTGAGACAGGAGATGTATCTTGATTTAGTCTATCTTGGTGTCCTACCTCATGAGGCCATTCAGGCGCCCGTCAGCATGTACGGTGCTAGCCTTACACGCAATTAACCTGGATTTGACCCTTGACACCTCATATGGTCTTCTGAACACAGCCAGGAGTGATTCCTGACTACAGAGCCTGGAATAATCCTTGAGCACGATGAGTGGATGAGAGGGGGGAAGAAAGGAAGGAGGGAAAGAAAAAAGAAGGGAGGGAGGGAGGGAAGAAAGGAAGGAAAGGTGGGAGGGAAGGGAAAGAGGAAAGAAATGGGGGAGGAAGGGAGGGGAAAAGGAGAAAGAGAATCTGTCAGGGTCCCAGATCAAGGGAAAAACTCCTTCCTAGGAGATGCCCTTGAACTGGATCTAGGGAGATGTGTATACAAAAATGTGGTGTCCAAGCCTGAGTTACTTCAGGGCATTTCTGTAGGCCCCTAGATAGTCTCAGGCCAGAAACTTGGGCCTCTAGTTGAACCGCCAGGAAAATGCTTGTTTTATAGATGAACTGAGGTATGTTTTAGACTAATGTGCGTGCAGTGTCCTAGATGTAGGTGCCTAACAAGAATTGTTTGACTGTTACAGTCTTATGAGACACAACAAAGCAAACCACACTTGCCACCAGAGCCAGGTAATCAACTGATGTTCACCAGTGGCAGTCACAATAAAAAAAAACCCAGAACTCAGAACACATGTAAAATCCTCAGAAGGCATTTGCTCTATGGAGCACAGCTTGGGAAAGTATGAAAATAACACCTGCTGTCTAAGAATAGTTTTGGCTTTTGGGGTGATACCACAATGATCAGGGATACTCCTGTCTCTGCACTCAGGAATCACTCCTGGCAGTGATCGGCAGAACATATGGGATGCCAGGGATTGAACCTAGGTTGGTCACATGCAAGACGAACGTCCAACCAGCTGCACTATCGCTCCAGCCCCTCTGAGGGTTTTAGACACGATACCAATCAGACTTCAAATATTTATATAAAGCAGCCTGTCCTCTCAGACTGCTACTATAATGTAGTTCCCTTCAAAATAAAAGATAATTCTCCTGGGCCTGAAGCCTTTTGCTGTGTCCTGGGAGTGGTCGCTATCCTGGAATTCTTAGTTATGGTCCTTTGAGACCCATTGACATAAACCCAAAAGGCCACCAAAGCCGAGGAATAGAAAAGTGTGCAACTGCAATAATAGATGCATCTGCTAATGGTATAAATGGCTTCCTGGAAGGAAGTGGTAAACCAGAGTGAGGCAATGAGGCAGGGGAGTGAGCAACGACTTTACCTGGTCCACCAGGCTCCATTCCCTGAGTGCACTGTTGTAGGCCCTTAGGTATATCCAGAACAGATACCTCAGCTGGTGCCAGAGCTCCACAAACAAATAGGAATCTTTCATGGGAAAACAGGGGATATGATTCGGTTGGCTGTCTGTGCCACCATGGTCTGCTAGAGCTCTCCATGTGTTGCTTTGTGGGACCTAGCAGAGCCAGGCAGCTAAGACACATCCCTGGATGTTAGTCAGAAAAAAAATGAGCCAGCAGGCGCATGTAAAATCTTACCTCTGGGAACATTGGTTCTCTGAAGTACAGCAGGCGAAGAGTGTAAAACAATGCCTAACATTTATTTTAAAATATGCCTGTCATAGAGTCCGGCTCATAGATCTGAGGGAAACTAAGGACACCAGTGGAGGGAAGTGGACACTTGTGAAGGGGTTAGTGTTGGAACATTGTGTACCTGAAATCCAGTCTTAAATAACTTTGCAACTCACAGTGACTAAGTTTTTTTTAATGATAACCACCAGCTGGAGTGAAGCAGCGAGTTTAAGGGCGGTTCCTGCTAGCATCCCTCCCTGGAGAGTATCACAGTGATTCTCCTAGACTCGTGTTAAATTATGTGTCAGTCCCTCAATGGAAGCTTTAAATAAAAGCTCTTATTTTATAAGAGCCTTATTTTATTATCTTATTTTATAAGGGCCTCCCTTTTACATAAAAGAATGGCATCCTTGGATTAACTGCTTCTGCCCTGGGCCCTGGGGTGTGACTGGGAACATATGAAAGTGTACATGTGTGTATATGTGTGTGAATATGTGTGCTTTAAAAGTCATTTCTCCACTTGCAGCTCCATGGTTTTCAAAGTTAGATGTTTGGAGAAATCTCTCTCATGCAAGTCTACAAAGTTGGTGTGGCCTAAGTAGGTACCCTTCCTCCTCAGGGAGAAGTTCTAGGTTTGAAATTACTTACCAACTGTGGGTAGCCATGCCAGGAGTGGAATTTAAAGGCAAGATTGTGTCTCGGTCTTTTTTAAATGTCATCTGTTCTTAGACATGAATTTCTAGATTTTGGCTATTATGAGCAGTGCTGCAATGAACATAGAAGTAACATAGAAGTGAAAATGTCTTTTCTGAATAAGGTTTCTTACCACTTGTGGTAAATGCCGAGAAATGAAATTGCTTGGTCATATGTGGAAGCTCAATTCCTAGAGTTTTTTGGGAGTATCCATATTGTCAAAAAATATTGGCCCAGTCAACATTGCCACCAACAGTGAATGAGGAACCCTCTTCCCCTACATCCATGTCAACAGTGTTTTTTTCTTTGTGATACGTTCCAATCACTCTGGTGTGATATATCATTGTTGCTTCAGTTTGCATTTCCCTGATGATAAGTGACGAAGAGCATTTTTTTTTTTTTTTCTTTTTATTTTTTTAAATTTTTTTAGTTTTACAATTACAAAGATATACAATTAAAAAGTTCATATTTGGGTTTTGGTCATACAGTGTTCCAGCACCTATCCCGCCACCAGTGCCCATCTCCCACCACCAACGTCCCCGGTTCCCTCACCCCTCCCCCAGCCCGCCTCCATGGCAGGTTCTTTATTTCTTTCCCTTTCTCTCTCTTTCTATTTTCCTTCCCTCTAGATTATCGATTACAGAACCTACATTAAAAGGTTGTCATGTGTATCTTTTTTGCCTCTATTTAATGCTCAGTTCTAGGTTGGCATTAGTACCCTCGACAATTGTTAGCACATTGTTCCATTTTCTGTCTTACCTAGCCTCTGACTCCCACACATTTGTGATAATTTCCACCTTTGACAAGACCTCCTGATATATGTTTCACTTGACCTTGGATATTGGCATCATAATATGTACATATATATTTATGTCATGCAGATAAATGCAGTCATTCTGTGTCTGTCTCTCTCCCTTCTGGCTAATTTCGCTCAACATAATCTTCTCCATGTCCATCCATTTATAGGCAAGTTTTATAACTTCATTTTTCCTAACAGCTGCATAGTATTCCATTGTGTAGATGTACCAAAGCTTTTTATCCAGTCATCGATTTTCGGGCACTCTGGTTGCTTCCAGATTCTGGCTATTGTGAATAATGCTGCTATGAACATAAAAGTAGGGATGGTGTTTCCGCTGTGTATTTTTGGTTTCCCAGAGTAGATTCCCAGGAGTGGTATGGCTGGGTCAAATGGGAGTTCAATTTCTAGTCTTTGGAGGAATGTCCATACTGTTTTCCAGAAAGTCTGTACCAGCCGGCATTCCCACCAACAATGGATGAGTGTCCCCTTTTCCCACATCCACGCCAGCACTTGTTGTTCTTGCTCTTTTGAATATGTGCCAGTCTCTGTGGTGTAAAATGATATCTCATTGTTGTTTTGATTTGCATCTCTCTGATGATTAGTGATGATGAGCATTTTTTCTTTTTGAGTCACACCCGGCAATGCTCAGGGGCCATTCCTGGCTCTGCACTCAGGAATTACTTCTGGCGGTGCTCGGGGGACCATATGGGATGCCGGAATTGAACCCGGGCCAGCATAGGCCAGCCGCGTGCAAGGCAAACACCCTACCACTGGGCTATTGCTCCGGCCCCTACGAAGAGCATTTTTTTCATATACCTTTTGTTCATCTGTATGTCCTCTTTGAGGAAGTCTTTGTTCACTTTCTTGTTTTGTTTTGGGCTTTTTGGATCACACCCAGCGATGCTCAGGTGTTACTCCTGGTTCTGCACTCAGGAATTACTCCTGACGGTGCTTGGGGAACCATATGGGATGTCGGGATCGAACCTGGGTTGGCCGCATGGTCGGAAACATGCAAGGCAAAAGGCACACCCTCTGTGCTATTGCTCCAGCCCCAGTTTTTGTTCCTCATTACCCACCCACCCCCATTTGTGATGGGGTTGTTTGTTTTTCTTTTAAAGTTTAACCAATGCTGTATATGTCTTGAATATTAACCCTTTATCAAATAAGTTGTGGGAAAATATTCTTTCCAGTCTGTATTGTATCTTTTCATTCTAGTCCTTCTTTCTTTGTGATACAGAAGCTTCATTGATGTAGCCCTGTTTGTTTGTCTTTGCTGAGCCAATAATGTTGAATCATTAAACATACCTATAACTCTATATGATTTATGGACTCAAGTCTGATAAAAGGTATTTAATCTATTTTTAGTTTACTTTCAAGTGTGGTGTTAGAAAGGGATCTGCATTAGTATTTTGCATGTGACTGAGCAGTTATTCCAGCACCATTTGTTGAAGAGGAATTTTTGTTCCATTTCACACTTCTTTGCTCCTTTATTGAAGATTAACTGTCCATATATTTGAGGGTATGTCTCTGGACTCTCAATTATATTTCATTGATCTGGGAGTCTGTCTATTCCAGTAACAGACTCTTTTGATTACTAATGCTTTATAGTATAGTTTGAAGTTGGGAAAAGAGACACCTCCTATAGTTTTTCAAGAGTGCCTCATCTACATCTTTACAATTTTCATGGATTTTTTATAGGGATTGCATGGAATCTGTATAAAACTTAAGGCAAGATTGTCATTTTGACAATGTTGATTATTATAATTCATGAACAAGGAATATGTTTTCATGTGTTCATGTCCTTTTGTATTTCTTTTAGTGGTCATTTATAGTTTTCTTTTTATGTCTGTCACCTCTTTTTACTAATGATTCCCAGGTACTTCATTTTCTGAGACACAACTGTGAGTGGAATTGTTTTATATTTCCCTATCTTCTATTATTTTATTATTTAAATACAGAAAATACATGTATTTCTGTGTGTTGATCTTGTGGCCTGCCAAATTACTGTACAAGTCTATTGTTTCTAGGAGCTTCCTCGAAGAAGAACTTGACTTCTTTCCCCATCTGAATTCTGTAATTTTCCTGCTATAGCAATGACTTCCAGTACTATACTGAATAGTTGAACATGGACAAGCTTGTCTTGTGCTGATCTTAGAAGTAAAGCTTTCAGGGGCCAGAGCGATGGCCCAGCGGGTAGGGCATTTGCCTTGCACGCGGCCGCCTGTGCTGGCCTGGGTTTGATCCCCGCATCCCATATGGTCCCCCAAGCACTACCAGGAGTAATTCCTGAGTGCAGAGCCAGGAGAAACCCCTGAGCATTGCTGGTTGTGACCCAAAAAGAAAAAAAAGAAGTAAATCTTTCAGGTTTTCACCACTGAGTATAGCTTGTGGGCTTATGTTAAATGTCTTTTATATAAATGAAATTTCCTTTAACTCCCATTTTTGTTTTGTTTTGGGGGCTGCACCCAGCAGTACTGCAGTTACTTCTGGATCTGCACTCAAGAATTTTTCCTGGTCAACTTGGAATATCAGGGTAGATCCTGGGTTGGCCACATCAAGGCAAGCTCCCTACCTGCTGTGCTATCTCTAGAACCTAAAATCCCATATTAATGAGAATTGTTATCATAAACAGGTGCTGGATTGTGTCAAAAGCTTTTTTCTGCATCTATTGATATAATCATATAATTTTATTTTTTCTTGTATTGATAAAATGTATTAAGTTGATTGACTTGCATATATTAAACTATGCTTGCATCCTTGGGATGAATGCTACTTGATTGTGGTGTATGAACATTTTTAATCTGTTGTTAGATTCAGTTTGCTAATATTTTGTTAAGGGTAATTAGTATCTGTATTCACCAGGAATATAGTCTATAGGTTCTTTATTTGATGTCTCTGTCTTCTTTTTTGTATTGGTATAATGTTTGCCTCACAGAAACTATTTGCAAGAATTTCTTTCTTCACCTTTCTGAAGAGGATGAAAATTTTTGAAGAACTCACTTGTAAATCTATCTGGGCCAGGGGAAGAAAGCGTACTACCATTTCAATTCTTGATAATGATTAGCCTGTTCACATGCTCTGTTTCTTAGAAGGTTATAGGAATTTAAAAATCTATCTCTTTCTTCTAGCTCCTCCCATTTTGTGGCATAAAGATTTCCAAACCATGTAGACTTGACAGCCACTTCGGAGAAGTCTGACAGTTTACTGAATGGTTAAAGTAGTTACCAAGGCTGGGAAATAGTATAGCTGTTAAGGCTCACAAGTAGGGTTTAGGGAAGTGCAGTAAGAGCAGAGAAGGAACAACTCTGGCAATGATAGTTGGAAATGATCACTCTGGACAAAAACTGAGTGCTGAAAGAAGGTAAAGTGATATACATGATACCTTTTCAGTAACAATATTGGAAACCTCAGTGACTAAGAAGAAAATAAGGGAGAGAGAAGAAAAGTGTCTGCAAACCACATTGTCAAAAAGAAAATAAGAGAGAGGGAGTGAGAAGAAAAGTGTCTGCCATAGAGGAAGGTTTTGAGGGTGGGGTGATGTAGTAGGGAAACTGGGAACATTAGTGGCAGGAAATGTGCACTGGTGATGGGAATGTTTACTGACTGAAACACAATCATGGACAATTTTGTAGCTGTATATATTATGGTGATTAAATTAAAAATTATAATTAAAAATGTAAACATGTTTCAAATTAATCCCTGGTGAATCTCTTTGATTTCTGTTATGACACATCTCCTTTCATTTCTCATTTAGTTTGCTAGGGTTTTCTCTTTGTGAGTTTTCAGTCTTGTTTATTTTTTCAGAAAACCAGGTCTTAGTTATATTGATCTTTGGGGTTTTTTTTTCCAGTTTCTACTATATTAATTTCTACTCTGAATTTTATTACTTCCTTCTGCTTGCTTTAGGTTCCTTTAGTTCATCTTTTTTATCAGCGTAGACTGTTAGGTTATTTGTGTGGGACATTCCTTCCCTCCTAATAAACACTTGCATTGCTATGTACTTTCCTGTTAACACTGCTTTTGCTGTGTCCCATATAGTCTGATAATTCTTATCTTCATTCTAATTGTTTCCAGCAATTTTTTTAATTCCCTCTCTGAGCCACTGGTTGCGCAGCAGTGAGTTGTTTAATTTCCAAATGTTAGAGCTCTTCCCATTTCTCTTTGTGATAAACTTCCATTTTCTTTGCGCCATGGTCTGAGAGGTTAGTTGATACAATTTCTATCCTCCTGATTTTATGGAGGTATGTTTTATGATCCGGTGTGTGTGGTCTATCTTGGAGAATGTCCCATGTTCATTAGAGAAGTATATATATATATATATATATATATATATATATATATATATATTTGACTTTGGAGGGATGAAGAGTCCTTCATATATCTGCTAGTTTCATCTCTTCCATTTCTTCCTTTAAATCCAGTGTTTCCTTGTTGAGTGTTTGTCTAGCTGATCTATCTACAGGGGATAAAGCAGTATTGAAGTCTCCAACTACTTGTGTTGCTGTCCATATCTTCCTTATGGTCCATTAGCAGTTGTTTTGTATATTTTGATGACCCCTCATTAGGTGCATAAATATTTAGAAGTGTAAGTTCCTACTGATTTATATAGACCTTGATCATTAAGAAAATTACATCCTTGCCCCTTATAACCTTTTTTAACCTTTATTTAAATCCTGTGATTTAAAAAAGTTGTCTACCATACAGTTGTTTCAGCTACTCAATATTCCAACACCAGTCCCACCACCAATGTACCCTTACCACTACCAAAGTCCCTAGTTTCCCAGCCCTGAAACTGCTCCCTTACCAGGCACTGAAAGATTGACTTTATATTGCTTATAAAGTCATATCTCACATGGATATTGCTAAGGGTATGGCACTTTTACTGAGCTGTTACAAAGAACTTGGGTGTGATGTGCTACTTAGTTTATCAGTATTGTAGTGGCCCTGCACTCCAGGAGTTCCAAAGTCTTTAACAGGTGATAGGTTGGAGTTCGATGTTAAACTGAGTGGAGGTTTTAGGTTATAGGCATGTCTTCCCGGGCTTCTGGAAGAACAGTGGGATGGTAGGAGGTGCCATCCCTGAGTCCGTGAAAGCCTGGAGATTTCAGTCCCAAGAACCCACATATCAGTTTTTCAGCAGATTAATTTCTGTGAGGAGCTCGTGTGAGCAGTGGAGATCAGCCTTGAACCTCAAGGTGATTGTGGGGTGTGGAGTTTTTCAGCTGCTATGACTCTGACTGGACAGGCCAGACCCAAACCTGTCCACCCCCCTGAGGTGCCCTTATGTGTACAGCCTGGAGGACCAGGAGCATCTCTGTCCCTTGTTGCTCCCTTTCGAGATTTATTTATGTCTCTGGATCATGGCGGTGAATGAGCTGCTTTTTTTTTTTCTTTTGGGTCACACCCGGCAATGCTCAGGGTTTCTCCTGGCTCTGCACTCACCGGCAATGCTCAGGGGTTTCTCCTGGCTCTGCACTCAGGAATAACTCCTGGCGGTGCTCGGGGACCATATGGGATGCCGGGGATCTAACCGGGCCGGCACAGGCCGGCCGTGTGCAAGGCAAACTCCCTACCCGCTGGGCTATCGCTCCGGCCCCAGGTTCTTAACTGCACCTTTGGATCTCTTTGAGGTTTATTTATGTGTTTCTAGAGTGCAGCCAGTAAGTGGGCTTGTAGAGCTGAGCCTGAGGCGGTTTGTGGGTGTGGTTTCTACATGCCTAATTCTGGGCTGTTTGAGACAATCCTGGTTTGTAGGCTGGTCAAATGCACCTCAGTGATTTGGGGTATCAGAATGCCCGAGGGCGCCCTCTGGCTGCCCTCAAATGGGAGGGCAAAGGCCTTTGCCCTGCCAGCTCACGAAGACCTAATGGCTTTGATCTTGTGTTTGCCCTGACTTCTATCACTTGTCTTCCCATTGTTCATTGATTTGCTCTAGCGGGCACCAGTAACATATCCATTTGTCCCTGTCATGTGCTAGTGTAGCCTAAGGGCCTCTGCTTGCTCCAGGAACATGAAGAGCATGAAACCATTCCTTCAGGTAATGGGAATGAGGTCTATTCTAGTTAACTGTTTTTAGCATATAAATACAACCTGGGTAGCTTACCAGGCTCTGCCATGTGGGTGCTCTTAGTTTTTGCATTTGCTGATGTTTATTGGCATATTGATCATAATACTTTATAAAATTTATAGGAGCAAAAAATTTGGTTCATTTTTCTGGTCCATCCTGCCATTCTGTGTTTCTTGATTGCTACACTTAGGTCATTGACTAAGATTATTAATATGAAACATTTTGCCATATTTCTGTAGAAGCTAGGCCTGCTTGTGAATTTTAATTTGTCTTATTTTGCAATGTTTCTTGTAAAGTATGGTATAGCAGCCTAGAACTGAGCATTGATTGTAGGCAAAGGGATATTCATGGTAACCCCTAATGTATGTATGCAAGCCACCATGTGTAAGATATGTGTGTGTGTGTGAGAGAGAGAGAATAGGCAAATTTCTTTCCATAGAGGCATGCTGGGGGGAGGACAGAGGGGATCAGGGGGACATTGGTGGTGGGAAATGTGCACTGGTGGATGGATGGGTGCTGAAACACTGTATGACTGAAACCTAATCATAAACTGTTTTGTAATTGTATATCTCACAGTGGTATAATAAAAAAGTTGGTTTCAAGGCTGTGAAGTTCCTGAGCTGTTGCTTTTCCGTGAAGCTTTGTATTATTTCTTCAAATCAGATAGTCTAGCTGAGTAAAATATTCTTGATGAGGGTGTTCATTTCATTGATTTTCAAAATTGTGTCCGAACATGTTCTTCTAGCTTACAGGTGCTAGATTATAAATCTGTGAATCTTAAGAAAGCTCCTTTTAATGTAATTTCCTTCTTTGTTTATTATTCTATCCCTATCTTTGGCTTTTGTCATTCTGATTATGATGTGTTTTGGAGTATTTTTTATTTGCATTTCCTTTGGTTGCTACCCTTTTGGTGCATATACCCATATAGGAATATATGGGTATATGGGTATACTCTTAAATATGGGTATGCACTCAACTCTGAGAACTTCTCAGCTATTATTTCTTTGGCTAATGATTCTTCATCAAAACTCCCTCCTAGTAGAAGGGAATAGTGTGCTAATAATTGTCGAAAGTGATAATACCAGCCTAGAACTGAGCATTGCATAGAGGCAAAACAAACATGATAACCTCTAAATGTATATATTGTAATCCACAGTGTGTAAGGAAGAGAGAAAAAAGATAAAGAACCTGCATAGAGGCAGGCTAGGGAGGGGGAAGGAATTGGGGACATGGTGGTGGGAAATGGGCACTGGTGGAGGGATGGGTGCTGGAACACTGTAAGACCAAAACCCAAACATGAACTTCTTTGTAATTGTATATCTCATGGTGGTATAATAAAATATTTAAAAAAAAAGAAAAAAGAAGTCCAAGTAGGAAAAAAAATTGCCTCCTAGTTCCTCAGGGATTTCAATGATTTGTCTGTTGTTCTTCTTGAACTCATCTCATAATTCTCTCATGTGTAGTTTATTTTAAGAACTTTTCCTATCTTCTGTGGTTTTTTAGAACTTGCCTCTAGATCTCATCTTAGTGCTCACTGTTATTTTCCTCAGCTGCTGTTACTCTGCTGCCAAGGTTTTCCATTGACTTTATTTCACCTACCAAACTCTTTAGCTTCTTTGTGTGGGTTTTTTTTTTTTGCTTTTTTAGGCCACACCCAGAGATGCTCAGGGGTTACTCCTAGCTCTGCACTCAGGAATTACTCCTGGCGGTGCTCAGGGGACCATATGGGGTGCCAGGAATCGAACCCGGTAGGCCATGTGAAAGCAAATGCCCTACCCACTGTGCTATCACTCCGGCCCCAGCTCTGTCACTTCTGATTGTAGCTATCTCACTTCTCACCTCATGCTTTCTTTAACTTGTACCAATTTTTTTTTGCGCTCATTAAGCATAATCCTGTTTTCTCTAAAATTTTTATCTGAAAGATGGTTAGGACTGTCTGATCTTCTGGGCTACTACACTCATGAAGCATGGTGCTGTTCTATGCTGCTTTCCCATTGTGTCTGGTGCAGTCTGGGATTGAGTCTAATTCATCACTCGTATCTCTTTGCCAGGAAGCTCTCTGAGGTACCAGCTGGATATTGCTTTCTTTTTTCCTGTTACATATCTCTCAACCATTTTGTTGTTACTAAAGAGTTGTTTAGAGTTTTATGTGGGGATTCCAGGCAGACTTTCAATGTCATTGGCCTTGCCACTCCTCAAGATATAATTGATTTCTTATTCTCACAGTTGTTTTTGTGGGAATAGGTTATGGGAACTAGAACTGGGTTAATGTTAACATGGTGTGGTTAGGGGGAAGCCAAGCTACTCCAGAGTGAGTTTAGCTTAAGAGTCCAACATTTGTTCCTGTGAGATGTGGAGGAAGTTAATGCCGCCACAAGCTTCTGGGAAGCTTGAGAAGTTTTCATATTTTAGGAATGAACAGGACTGGAGTCTGCGGTGCCTGGAAAAGGTGCTGTTTTTCTGATCTCCCAGTGGAGGGGCAGATACAGTTGTTGTTACAGTTGTGAAGTGTCCTAGGGTCAGACTTCCAATGGTCTGCCAGGATGAACAGGGTCAGCATATATTGTTCTGAGGCAAAGCAAGGTGTTCCTGAC
>JAJIBD010016133.1:0-17617 GCA_021461705.1 Cryptotis parvus | reverse complement strand
GGTGGACAGATGGGTTTTGGGAGTGGGCCCATCACCTCTGGGGGGTCCCAGAAGCAGGCAGATGAGACTCGCCCACCACATTAGCCGCCATATTCGCTGTCCGGATGCTGACCATGAGGCCCCTAAGCCCAAGCCATGAGGCTTGTGGCTGCACGGGTCCATCAAAATAGTGGAAACAGTTATGTTCTTTAATGTACTACATTCTACGATGTGTAGGAAAGGTAGGCAGGAAAGAGAGATAGAGAGGAGAGAAAAGACATACAGAACCCGCCAAGCAGTTGAGGTGTGGGAGTGGGGAGGGATGTGGGGACATTGGTGATGGGAGATGGGTTCGGGTGGAGGGATGAGTGTTGGAACACCGTAGAACCAAAACTTGACATGAGCATCTTGCAATTGTATGCCTAAAAGTGGTGTAATAAAATTTGAAGGGAACATAAATAAATAAACACATAAATAAATAAATAAATAGAAAAAAAAGTGCTTGCTATAGAGGCAGGCTTGGGGTGGGTGGGAGGGAGTGTGGGGACATTGGTGGTGGGAATGGGGCACTGGAGGAGTTATGGGTGCTGAAACACTGTATGACTGAGACCCAATTATGAACATCTTTGTAACTGTATATCTCATGGTGGTATAATAATACAAATAATATTAAAAAAACAAAAAAAAATTGAGTAGAAGGGCCGGAGCAACAGTCCAGCAGGTAGGGTGTTTGCCTTGCATGCAGCCAACCCGGGTTCGATCCCCAGCATTCCATATGGTCCCCTAGCACTGCCAGGAGTAATTCCTGAGCAAAGAGCCAGGAAGTAACCTCTGAGCGTCACTGGATGTGACCCCCACAAATAAAAATTGAGTAGAATTCCACCACGTTTATTAAGTTCAATAAATAAAAGCAATAATACAGATGGTCCAATTGGCACATAACAACCCAGTAAAAGGTCAATACTTTACCAATACCATTTCAATTTTTGTAATAAGCAATATAATTAGTGCCTGCTAAGGGAGCAGGCATGGGGATAGGGGTGGGTGGGAAACAAGGGTCTTTGATGGCAGAAGGGACATACTGATGATGGGACTGGTGTTGGAATATTGACTACTTGAAACAACTGTACTGAGAACAACTTTGTAAATCATAGAGTTTAAATAAAGTTAAAAAATGGTTTGATAGAGGAGAAAATTCATGACTTGCCTTCAGAAGATGGATTCCAAAGAGAGAATGGGGATGTGCAAAGGTGTGGAGAGACACAGCCTGGACTGTATGTGGAGTCCTTAATCCCTTAGCAAACTCCTGGAGTTGGACATATCCCTTACAACACTGAACTCTTTAATTTTCAAGATCACTAACCAAGATAGGTAGTATTGTTTCATTTTATTCTAATTAAAAAATATCTGATGCCTAGAGATTAAAAACATGTAATTTGGTGCATAGTTGGTGAGTTGTACAACTGAGTCCTGAATCCAGATCTGATTTTTTGGGGGGGTCATGCCTGGTGGTGCTCAGGGCTTACTCCTGGTGGTGATCAGAGACCATATATGGTACAGGGGGTTGTACCTGGGTTGGCCACAAGCAAGACAAGTGCCCTATGTGCTATATTATCTCTCTAGCTCCCCTAGATCTGATTCTAAAGTTTGAAAAAGGGACATGTACCTCTTTTGGTAGGAAGGTAGGTGGGAGAGATCATATAGCAGGTAGGGTGCCTTGCACTTGCCTTCCATCCTGGACACTGAATACAGTCCTTAAAGTAGCCACGACATGCTCCCTAAGCATAGAGAGCGTAGGGAGTTCAGGGCCATAGGAGTGGCCCCTGAGCACTATTGGGTGTAGCTCCAAACAACAAAAAGAATAAATCACTCTTATTTACCGTGAGCTTTTTATTGACCATTTCCCGCCTCCCCCCCCCCCAATTCCTCTGGTGTTTGTTTGTCTCTCAAGGACTGTAAATTCTTTCTTGGCAGGCTAAATTAAACAGCATAGCTCAGCCTTTCCTTGAAGCAGTTGACTATCTCATTGCTGTGATTTTGTTTTGGGGGCCACACCCCAACGATGCTGAGGACTTTCTCCTGACTGTGCTCAGGAATCACTCCTGACAGGTCTTGGGGACTGTATGTGTTGCTGGGATTAAACAAAGGGCCTTAACCCATGCACATCTCTCCAGCCCCTAGTGACTGATAATCTGAAGATGCTTCTAATATTCTTTCAGACCAAGAATCCACGGAACTATTTCCCTTAAATGTCAAGGACTTCTGGAGGCCAGAATGAATGCCAGAAACCTTGTTGAATTATTAGCCCTTCTTTCTTGTGTCCAAACGCCACTGTAAAATATTGGTGCTAATCTGGGCCATTTGATTTATTTTTTGCTATGTTTAAAATTTTTCAATAATAAGGCTGCTTAAGTATATGGACATATCTATAACAAATTCCTAGCAACAGGACTAAGGAGAGTCAAAGAAATAGACAGTGGGGGCTGGAGTGATAGTATAGCAGGTAGGGCACGGCTGACCTGGGTTCGAGCCCTGGCATCCCATATGGTGTCTGACCACTACCAGGATTAATTCCTGCAGTGCAGAGCCAGAAGTAAATCCTAAGCATTGCTGGGTGTGACCCAAAAAGAAAAAAGAGACATTGATGTTAATCCTCTTTCAAAGATGATTGTTCTGGGCCATAGAGAAGACTTACCAAACCAAATGCATTCTTTGTGTGCTGGAGGGTTGGATTTGATCCTGGGCAATGTATGGTCCCCTAAGTACCAGTGCAGCAACTCAAGCAAGAGCTGGAGTAGTACCCCTGCGCACTGGTAAGTAAGCTGCCCATTTTTCCTCAACCCTGATAAAAAAGATGCCCCTGTCAATTTATGTTTTCATCTTCTGTGTAATGCATGCATTTGTTTCCTCATTCTCATCATCACTGAGCATTCCCTACACTAATGTGATGCATAAAATTGGCACCTGTGATTATCATTTGGGTTCTGGTATACCTTTGGTTTCAATCCGCTGGCCGTTTCCAATGAGGCAGTTTTGGACTTCAGCTCCCTTCTCGATCACAGCATTGTTGCAGATGACGCATCCCTGGATGCTGCTTCTGTAACACACAGGTAGTCAAGTTTGGGAGTGTCCCCAACTCTCATCACCATCCTCACAGCTATGTTTTTTGCTTTTTTGGGGTCACACCTGGCAACGCTCAGGGTTACTTCCTGGCTCTTTGGTCAGGAATTACTCCTGGCGTTGCTAGGGGACCATAAGAGATGCCGGGATCGAATCCAGGACGGCAGCATGCAAGGCAAACACCCTCCCTGCTGTGCTTTTGCTCGGCCCCATCCTCACAGCTATGGGTTGGGGTTTTCGGCTGCTCCTGCAGCTAGGACTAACCGAGCTCTCTGCCAGCTAACGGTTACTTAACGCAGTTCATGCAGGAGGAGGCCTGGGTATTAACTGACGGCAAAATGGCTCAAGGGAGGACAGTGTTTCAGAGAAGCTAGATGTGCTCACAGCCATCTTCCAATGAAGGCTGAAAGGAGGAGACATTCTGACTTTGGTTCTTTTTTTTTTGGTGGGGCACACCCCTGTAATGTTTAGGAATCACTCCTGGCGGTTGCTTGGGGGACCATAAGGGATGCTGGGGATTGAACCCGGGTTGGCCGCCTACTCACCATACTATCGCTCCAGCCCCCTGACTTCAGTTCTTTAGGCACCCCAGACCTGGCCTAAACTCCATTAAAGGCTGGAGAGATAGCATGTGACCAACTCAGGTTGATCCTCAAAACCACATATGGCTTCCTGAACACACAGTCAGGAGTAAGTCCTGAGGACGGCCCTGTTGGACATGGCCCCCTTCCAGCCCCCCCACAATCCCCCAAAATTAGTTCCATCCAATCTCTCCTTCTGTGGTCTGGGTTTGGATGCTGGGAATGTGTGTGTATTATTATTGTCACTTGTTTTCCCATTGTTAACTTGAGCAGGCACTGGTAACATCACATATGTCCTGTTGTGAGCTAGTGTAGCCCAAGGGTATCTGTTCGTTCCAGGAGAGTGAAGAGCCTCACACCATTTCTTCAGGTCATGGGAATGAGGTCTATAATTGTTACTGGTTTTTGGCATATCAAATACAACAGGGGTAGCTTGCCAGGCTCTGCCATGTGGGTGGTACACTCTCAGTAGTAGGCTCTCATCTCTTGCATTTACTGTATTATTATTTTAAACTATTATTATTTTTTAAATTTAAGTCTTAGATCCTATGACTCTTCCCAGGAGATCAGCTATGGAAACAATGGGTGCCACAGAGCTCTGATCACAGACTATAGTTAATCAAAACCATACTCAATTAGCAAAAAAATATAAATAAAAGGATTTATTTTTTGTGGTGCTTGGAATTGAACACAAGGCTCCACCACATGTGAAGCATTTGCTCTTGTTGAGTCACATCCACCATCCTAAAAGGAAGTTTCAAACCAGTTCCACGTCACATAAGACTATTCCAGATCCTAAAGCCACTTTCTCTAAAGTAGCACAACTTACTCTTAGTATTCTTTTTTTGTGTGTGTGGTGCCAGGCATCGAACCCCGGGCCTCACACATACGGGGTTGTACATTCCTGTGGCCAGAAGTTTAAAGAACATACCAAGGCTGGAGAGAGCTCAGTGGGCTGAAGTGTAGGCACTGTAGGCAGGAGGTGTGGATTTGGTCCTTGGCACTGTATAAAGTCTGAGCACCTCCAAACACTCAGAATATCTCCTACACACAGAGAGACACACAGACAGACAGACAGACAGACAGACAGACAGACAGACAGACAGACACACACACACACACACACACACACACCTACACTTCTTTGCTCCTGAAAACGGGCAAGTAGGAAGGAGGCAGGTTCTTTTGGAAAACAATTTTGTTTTTTTTTTTTTTTTTTTGCTTTTTTGGGTCACACCCGGCAATGCTCAGGGGTTACTCCTGGCTCTGCACTCAGGAACTACTCCTGGCGGTGCTCGGGGACCACATGGGATGCCGGGATCGAACCTGGGCTGGTATGGGCCGGCCACGTGCAAGGCAAATGCCCTACCCGCTGGGCTATCGCTCCGGCCACTGGAAAACAATTTTGGAGGTGAGTCTCTATACCTTGAAAATTACTGAGTAGCTACTAAATGCCATGTACCATGTTATCTTTTTGTTTTGTTATGCTGCAATGACTGGGAGTTGAATACATGTTTGGTTGCAGTATTCATACATTTGTAATTGCTGGTGGTTGCACTTTTGTTGTTGTTTCTAAAGCCACATCTGATAGCATGCAGTCTCAAACGCCGGCTGGGGAAGCTGGAACTTGGCTCTCCCCAGGCTCAGCTGACCATGGGGCTCCCAGGAGGACAGATGGGTTTTGGGAGTGGGCCCATCACCTCTGGGGGTCCTGGAAGCAGCTGGATGAGACTCGCCCACCACACTAGCCGCCACCTTTGTTGTCCAGACGCTGACCATGAGGCCCCTATGGGCCGCGGCTGCAAGCAGCCGCACAGTCCATCAAACTAGTGGAAACAGTTATGTCCTTTAATGTACTGCATTCTACGATGTGTAGGAAAGTTTGGCGGGAGGGAGAGATAGAGAGGAGAGAAAAGACATACAGAACCCGCTAAGTAGTTGAGGTGTGGGAGGGGGATAGAGGTGGGGATATTGGTGATGGGAGATGGGTTCGGTGGAGGGATGGGTGCTGGAACACTGTAGAACCAAAACTCTACATAAACCTCTTGCAATTATATGTCTAAAAGTGGTGTAATAAAATTTGGGATAAAAAATAAAGCCACATCTAGTGCTCAAAGATTCTATGTAGTGCCAGGGATTGAATCCTGGTCAGGAGTGTGCATATAAGGAAATACTATTAATGTTATACTATGCTTTGGTGCAGGGTTGCACTCTTTTTTTTTTTTTTTGGGCCACACCCGCCAATGCTCAGGGGTTACTCCTGGCTCTGCACTCAGGAACTACTCCTAGCGGTGCTTGGGGGACCATATGGGATGCTGGGGATTGAACTCAGGTTAGCTACATGCAAAACGGCCTAGCCACTGGGCTATTGTCTCCGCCCCGGAGAGTGCACTTTAAATACACTATGTAGGGGCGGAGCGATAGCCCAGCAGGTAGGGCGTTTGCCTCTGCTCGGCCGGCCCATGCCGGCCCGGGTTCGATCCCCAGCATCCCATATGGTCCCCTGAGCACCACCAGGAGTAATTCCTGAGTGCAGAGCCAGGAGTAACCCCTGAGCATCGCCGGTGCGACACCAAAAAAAAAAAATACACTATGTATATTGTCACTTGTCTTGTCACTTGTCTTTCAGTTGTTCATTGATTTGTTTGAGTGGGCACCAGTAACATCTCCATTTGTTGGGAATGAGGTCCATTACTGTTACTGTTTTTGGCATATCAAATACATCACGGGTAGCTTGCCAGGCTCTTCCGTGGCTCTCGGTTCATCCCAGGGACCCAGTGGGCCCAGTCTTTTTCTTTCTTTTTTTTTCTTTTTGGGTCACACCCGGCAATGCTTAGGGGTTTCTCCTGGATCTGCACTCAGGAATCACTCCTGGCGGTGCTCGGGGACCATATGGGATGCCGGGATCGAACCCTGGCCGGCATGGGCGGCCGCGTGCAAAGGCAAACGCCCTACCCGCTGGGCTATCGCTCCGGCCCCATCCAGTCTTTTTCTATGTCAGACCATCAACCATCCAGGGCCCATAGGGCAGAGCCCTGTGTGTAGACAAGCCTGTCTCCTGTCTGCCACCTGTCGATGCAGCTGGGCACTGCAGCTACACCTGCAACACCTTGAGGGGCAGGCTTACTATGTATATTATGGGAGTGATTTACAAATCTAGCCATGTCATCAGAAATTATCACTTGGGTAGTGTAAAAAACAAATAAAAAACCTTACTGGGACTGGAGTGATAGTCCAGTGGGTAAGGTGTTTGCCTTGTACACGGCTGACCCGGGTTCGATCCCTGGCATCCCATATGGTCCCCTGAGCACCGCCAGGAGTAATTCCTGAGTGCAGAGCCAGGAGTAACCCCTGAGCATTTCCGGGTGTGACCCAGAAAGAAAAAACAAAACAAAACAAAAGCAAAGCAAAAAAACCCCACTTTTATCGTCCTGGTCCCTGTCAATGTTTTTGGTAGGTCTGAGATAGGGGGCTTATGTTATCAAACTGAAAAACCTGGAAGCTGATTTTGTGCATATCATTTTCACCTTTGATGCACTACCAAAAAAAGGCCACATTTTGCAGATGAAGTAACAATTTATTTATCTATGCTTTTTTTTTTTTTTTTTGTCACACCCAGCAATGCTCAGGAGTTTCTCCTGGCTCTGCACTCAGGAATTACTCCTGGTGGTGCTTGGGGGACCATATGGGATGCAGGGGATTGAACCTGGGCGGCATAGGTCGGCCACGTGCAAGGCAAATGCCCTACCCGCTGGACTATCTCTCTGGCCCATCTCTCTGGCCCCAGATGAAGTAACAATTTAGAGAAGTTAATCCCTGGGGCCGGAGCGATAGCCCAGCGGGTAGGGCGTTTGTCCTTGCACGTGGCCGGCCTGTGCCGCCCGGGTTTGATCCCCGCATCCCATATGGTTCCCCGAGCACCGCCAGGAGTAATTCCTGAGTGCAGAGCCAGGAGTAACCTCTGAGCATCGCCGGGTGTGACCCAAAAAAGCAAAAAAAAAGCAAAAAAAAAAAGAGAAGTTAATCCCAAACCACTAGTTGGTAATTAAGTACCGACTAGTGAATTCAAATTCAGGAATGCTGAACTTCAGGATCTGCACCTTTTGGGGCCAAAAAGGTAGCTCAAAGTACTACTGTGCAGGCTTTGCATACTGTAGGCCCAGATTCAGTCCCAAACACTTGATGCCTCTCCAGAGCACTGATTTTTGAGTAGTCCCTGAGCACTGCTGGGTTTGGGCCTAAGACAGAACAGATAGAATCCATACATTTCATCAGAGTGTCTTGCAAGGAAACAAATGATCACAGGAGGCCTTGAACTATCAAGTTCTTTTTCCGAGTCATGTTGGCTCTGTGGGAAGCTCTGTAGTCCTGAAGGAATTATTCAGTGCCCTAAAGGGTCAGAAAGTGGGCAGTTTGAGTGTAAGAAAGAAATAAACAGATCTAGGGGGGCCAGAGCGATAGCACAGCGGGGAGGACGTTTGCCGTGCATGCGGCTGACCCAGGTTCGATCCCTGGCATTCCATATGGTCCCCCGAACACCACCAGGAGTAATTCCTGAGTGCAGAGCCAGAAGTAAGCCCTGCGCATCACTGGGTATGACCCCAAAAGACAAAAAAAAAAAAAAAAAAACAAAACCCAAACAAACAAAATCAAAATGAAACAAACAGTGACCCCAACTGCACCTTGACTGCTATGACCTTTAGACTGTCCTGGCACCTCAGAGGGGCAGTATCCTCTACTTTGGGAAACACTGACTTAAGCAAAAAATCAACCAAGAACAAAAATCTTCAAGTGATCCAGAAGGCATGGAGGCTAAGAGGAAAGAACAGTTCATAGACTGTAAGTATCAATGTACAGCCATTACAAAAGATTCTTCCAAAATGCCAGAACTTCAGTAAACTGCAAAAATGGAATTCTTGCCCTTTATGGCATTTTAGAATCTTCTTTATTTCTAATTTCCAGAAGGTTAAATTCTGTTGGGAAGCAGCAAAAGGCCAAAGCGATAGCAATTCTGAGGCATGGGCTAGAGACAGGCAGTGTTTGTTTGGCTCAAACTCATGGTACACTCCGTGGGTGGGCCTTAAGGGACCTTCCAAACTTTCCAAGTTGCCTTTTGCATTTGGCAAAGTTGCCTTGTCAGCATTTAGGGTACTCCTTGGGGAGACCTTCCCCCCAAAAGAATAGTAAGGAAATACAGAAAGGCTCAGATACATATGATTCTAGGACAAAGTTCTCTTGTTTATTTTGGTTTTGGGGCCACATTGGTGCTTAGTGTTCACTCCTGGCTGTGCTCAGGCATCACTCCTGGGAGTGCTGGGGATCGTTGGCTGAGTGCACTATCTGCTGGGCCCACAGAACAGAGCTGTTGTAGTAGAGTCCACTAGTTTGTCACTGAGGTCTCTGTCCTCGACTCCCCTGTACCTCTCTAAGGAAGGGCTTGGGGCTTGCACCCTGCTCAGGGGTCAAATGGGCTAGTGACTTAACATTAGATCCCAAGAATGCACTGAGATGTCAGGATTACCCAGCGATGTGGGTGGCAAAGCATGTACCTTAACTCCTGACTCTCTCCAGCCTCCTGCTCAGAGTTTAAGAGTCTGAGAAAGTATGTTCTGGAGCAGCTTGTCTCAAGGTGGAAAAGGGGGCGGTACGCCAAGTAAGTCTGGAAACTTTTTTTTTTTTTTTTTTTTTTTTGGGTCACACCCGCAATGCTCAGGGGTTTCTCCTGGCTCTGCACTCAGGACTCACTCCTGGCGGTGCTCGGGGACCATATGGGATGCCGGGATCGAACCCGGGCCGGCATGGGCCGGCTGCGTGCAAGGCAAACGCCCTACCCACTGGGCTATCGCTCCGCCCCAAGTCTGGAAACTTTTGCTCTGGAGCTAAGCAAAGGGGGTACACAGGCAGGCAACAAACAAACAAACAAACAAATGAACCAAAAACCAAAACACCACACACACATACACATACCCCCTCAACCAACAGAAACATAAACTGCTACATTATTATCATTTTATTATTATTATTATTATTATTATTATTATTATTATTATTATTGGCTTTTTTGAGTCACACCTGGCAATGCTCAGGGGTTAGTCCTGGAGCTACAACTCAGGAATCACTCCTGGCAGTGCTTGGGGACCATACGGGATGTTGAGAATCGAGTAAGGGTAGGCTTTGTGCAAAACAAATGCTGTCCCTGATGTATTATCGCAACAGCCCAAGAGCTACAATTACAGACAACTAAATTGTCTATTTTGGACTCTGAGACAGGAGGAGTGTCTCCAGAGGAGGGTGTGAAGGGACTGAGGTCAGATTCCCGAGCAGTATCCAGCTTGGACTCTCCCGAGGTTTACCCTATCAGATGGAGGTTCCCAGGAATCACTGCTATTGCTTGTCCCATCTAGTTTGCATTAACGTCCTCTGAGACATGAACAACCATGTGTCTGCAATGTGACAGGAAGAAGTGAGTGCGCTGATGAAGAACTGGGACTCTTCGGGAGTTCTTGCTGCTATGAGGAATTTGACGTGAACCACACCTGGTAAAATACTACGTTACTGTGAAGCCCTTTTTACTGCATTTCTTCAATTCCCCATTATCACTGTTGCTGTCCCAAGTTACCTCCATGAGCAAGGCAGAAATACTTTGGGAAAATTTCAAGCCAATACAGTTTTTCCTCTGTCCAGAAACCAAGATAAATGATTTTGGTGGTGGTGGTGATATATCTATATCATATACATATCATATACATATCATATATATATATCACTTGATCACTTGACATCCCGCTATTCATCGATTTGCTCGAGCAGGTGCCAGTAACATTTCCATTTGACCCTATCACGTGCCAGTGTAGCCCAATGGCATCTGCTTGCTTCAGGAATACGAAGAGGGGCCGGAGCGATAGCACAGCAGGTAGGGTGTTTGCCTTGCACGCGACTGACCTGGGTTCGATCCCCGACATCCCATATGGTCCCCTGTCACCGCCAGGAGTAATTCCTGAGCAAAGAGCCAGGAGTAACGCCTGAGCATTGCCGGGTGTGACCCAAAAAGAAAAAAAAAAAAAGAAGGAAAACGAAGAGCCTCAAACCGTTCGTTCAGGGTCTTGATGAAGAAACACATATATGAAAATATGTGTGTATATATACATGTGTGTGTGTGTGCGCGGTGTGCGTGTGGGTGTATCCCACCTGCACGGCAGTACCAGACAAGCTATCCGTGTCGTATTTGATATGCCAAAAACTGGTAACAATTATAGACCTCATTCCCATGACCTGATGAAACGGTTTGAGGCTCTTTATGTTCCTGGAGTGAGCAGATGCCCTTGGGCTACACTAGCATGTGACAGGACATATGGAGATGTTACTGGTGCCTGCTCAAGCAAATTGATGATCAACGGAAGACAAGCGATACAAGTGATATGTGTGTGTGTGTATGTGCGTGTGTGTGTGTGTGTGTCTCTCTCTCTATATATATATATCTATATATCTATATCTATATCTATATCTATCTATCTATCTATCTATCTATCTATCTATCTATATATATATATATATATATATATATAGAGAGAGAGAGAGAGCTCACCGAGGGGATGGGACAGATACATCAGACAAATCCTCTCCAGGTGGCCAGTCCAGAGTAAAGGCCACCTTTTTTTTTTTTTGGGTCACACCCGCGCGATGCTCAGGGGTTTCTTCTGGCTCTGCACTCAGGAATTACTCCTGGCGGTGCTCGGAGGACCATATGAGATGTCGGGATCGAACCGGGCTGGCCGCATGCAAGGCAAACACCCTACCTGCTGGACCATCGCTCCGGCCCAGGCCACCTATTTTGATGTGTCAGGGGAGGAGGTAACTTCCTGCAAAGCTCAAGAGAAGGGGGCCGGAGAGATAGTATAGTGGGAGGATGCTTGCCTTGCATATGGCCAACTCAGGTTCCGCTCTCTGGCATCCCATATGCTCCCCTGAGCCCATCAGGAGTGATTCCTGAGTTCAGAGCCAGGGATATCCCTGAACACTGCTGGATGTGACTCCCAAACAAATAAAAAAAACCCTAAAACAACAATAATAACAACAAAAAGTGGCCCTAGTGCCAGAACTGTAATTAAGAAATAAATATATTTTATTATATCACCATGAGATACACAGTTACAGAGCTGTTCATGATTGGATTTCAGTCATACAGTGTCCTAGTACCCAGCCCTCCACCATTACACACTTCCCAACACATGTCCCTAATTTTCCCTCACCACCCCCAGCCTGCCTCTATGGCAGGTACTTTTCTTCTCTCTCTCTCTCTCTCTCTCTCTCTCTCTCTCTCTCCCCCACTTCTTTTGTGCATCGTGCTTATAATACATGCATTTAGGGATTATGTATATCCCTTTACCTATGCAGAACTATAATTATTATCTTCCTTTCTTCCTCTTTTTCTTTTCCATTTTTTTTTGCTTTTACTTTTTTTAAAAATTATTATTATTTTTTCTTTTTGGGTCACACCCGGCAATGCTCAGGGGTTACTCATGGCTCTGCACTCAGGAATTACTCCTGGCGGTGCTTGGGGAACATATGGGATGATGGGGATCGAACCCCGGCAGGCATGGGTTCGGCTGCATGCAAGGCAAACGCCCCACCTGCTGGGCTATCGCTCTGGCCCTACTTTAAAAAAAAATTATTTTAATTTTTCATTCTCATTTTAATTCTCAGCTTGCCTCTAGGGACTCCGCTGTACCAATGTTTGTCTATGTGCTCTAAAAAGCCACTCAGAGGGCTGGAGCGATAGTATAATGGGTAGGGCATTTGCCTTGCAAGCGGAGGACACAGGTTTGATCCCTGGCATCCCATATGATCCCCCAAGCACCAGCAGGAGCAATTGCTGCATGCAGAGAGGCAGGAGTAACCCCTGAGTATCGTTGGTTGTCACCCCTCCCCTCAAAAGACACTCAGAGATAGCTCAGATTTTTTTTTTTTTTTCTAATTGGGTCACACCTGTCGACGCTCAGGGGTTACTCCTGGCTCTTCGCTTAGGAATTACTCCTGGCGGTGCCTGAGAGACCATATGGAATGCCGGGATCAAACCCGGGTCGGCTGCGTGCAAGGCAAATGCCCTACCCACTGTGCTATCGCTCCGGCCCGAGATAGCTCAGATTAATCGGCTTTTGGTCTACATATTTCCTTGGCGGTACCAAATTTAAGCAAAGATACAAGTCTTGGAAAACTGCCCCGAAAACCCTGGCACCTCAGTGGAGAGCTGGCTGTGAAAAAAACAAGAGGTCTGTGACAAGAACATTATGTGTCATTTCAGAGGAGAAAGAAGCCATGATCTGGGAAGCAAGAAAGCCTCAAATTCTCATTTTTCTTGTACTTTTTTTTAAAATTTATTTTTTAATTTTATTTTTGCTTTTTGGGTCACATTTGGGTTACTCCTGGCTCTACACTCAGTAATTACTCCTGGCGGAGCTCGGGGACCATATGGGATGCCAGGGATCGAACCCGATCGGCTGCTCGCAAGGCAAACGCCCTACCCGCTGTGCTATCGCTCCTGCCCCCTCTTCTATTTTTAGTCAGGACTTTTGTTGGTTATAGTTCTTTTAGCAAACCTGTAAGGAGGACGGAATTTATCCTAATTTTTTACATGGAAAAACTGAGGTTAAGTGATGTGCTACTGTGGCTGGTGGCTCCATTGCATCACAGCTCCTGCGTCTACAGCTGCTGTGGCATTACTTGGTGGGAAACACGCTTTCAGTGACTCTGAGGCTGGCGGGCTCTGCTCTGGTTATGAACTGACAAGCTTTCTAAACTTACTCATGACTTGTGGGGGGAAACAAGAATACATAACAAGAGAAAGAGGTAGTTTTTCTAGGTATGTGACTAACGTCTGCTTTAAGTCAACACTCTATCATCGCAAAGATAATGGCAGAGTCATCCATCTCACCCCAGTACAGAGCCTCCAACCATAGCCCAAGGTGTGCTGGCCGAGGTGTTCTTGATGAACAGTCACACATGATTATTATTATTTAGTCCCCTTTCCTCCCCCTTGCTTGTTTGATGACTGAAGGTCGTATTTTTGGTTGTGGTGCTTGAGCACTGGGTTGTATTATTACAATTATTGTTTTTTTTTGTTCTTTTTTGCTTTTTGGGTCACATCTGGCAATTCTCAGGGGTTTCTCCTGGCTCTGCACTCAGGAATCACTCCTGGCGGTGCTCGGGGGGACCATATGGGATGCCGGGGATCGAACCCGACTGGCATCAGCTGCTGCGTGCAAGGCAAACGCCCTACCCGCTGGGCTATCGCTCCGCCCCCAATTATTGTTTTTGATTTTGGGGCCATACCTGGCTTGCGGTGGGCTTACTCCTGGTTTTGTGCTCAAGAATCACTCCTGGTGGGGCCAGGGAGCCATATGGGGTGCTGGGGATCAAACTTAGGTTGGCTGTATGCAACCTGCTGTACTCTCTCCAGCCTTAATCATTTTTTTTTTTTTTTTTTGCTTTTTGGGTCACACCGGCGATGCTCAGGGGTTACTCCTGAGTGCAGAGGCAGGAGGAAGCCCTGAGCATTGCTGGGTGTGACTCAAAAAAAAAAGAAAGTAGAATGTTAGGGTCTGCTTTTCAAGCCCATGTTGCCCCTCGAACAGTATCCCACTTGCTTGTTGTTTCTTTGCTTTTTATTCCCACTCTGGAGAAGCCTGTGTTCTCTCTTGAACACATTTCCCTTCTTTTTCTCCCTCCTTCCTTCTCTCCCTTCCTATCTTTGGTTTTTGGGCCACACTAAGTGATGCTCAGGGGTTACTCCTGGCTCCACAATCAGTAATTACTCCTGTTGGGACTATATGGGATGCCAGGGACTGAACCCCGGTTAGCCAAGTGCATGTCAAGCGCCATACCCCCTGCACTATTGCTGTGGCCCCACCCTTTCACTTTGCTTTTTTAATTTTTGGGTCATATCCAGCAATGCTCAGGGGTTACTCCTGACTCTGCCCTTAGGAATTAGTCCTGGAGATGCTTGGGGGACCATATGGGATGCCAGGGATCAAACCTGGGTTGGCTGTATGCAAGGCAAATGCCCTACCTGCTGTACTATCACTCCGGCCCCTCTTTCACATAGTTCTAAGTAAATTTCATTCAATATGGGGCCGGAGGCGATAGCCCAGCAGGTAGGGCGCTTGCTGCCTTGCACGGGGTCTGTGCCGGCCTGGGTTCGATCCCCGGCATCCCATATGGTCCCCACGAGCACCGCCAGGAGTAATTCCCTGAGTGCAAAGCCAGGAGTAACCCTTGAGCATTGCTGGGTGATGACAAAAAAAAAAAAAAATTCATTCAATAAAAACTATCTTGATTCACTTAAATAAAATAAAGTATGTGTTAAGAGAGCCTGGCAAGCTACCCGTGTTGTATTTGATATGCCAAATACCAGTAACAATTATAGACCTCATTCCCATGACCTGATGGAATGGTTTTGAGGCTCTTTATGTTCCTGGAGCAAGCAGGTGCCCTTTGGGCTCTACTTGCATGAGACAGGACATATGCAGATGTTACTGGTGCCCGCTCGAGCAAATTGATGATGAACGGGAAGACAGTGATACAGTGAGACAGTGTTAAGAGTTAAGGGGATATAAAGACACATGAAAAGTATTCTGTATTAAAAATTTCTCCTCGGGCCGGAGCGATAGCCCAGCGGTGAGGCGTTTGCCTTGCATGCGGCCGGCCTGGGCCGGCCTGGGTTCGATCCCCGGCATCCCATATGGTCCCCTGAGCACCGCCAGGAGTAATTCCTGAGTGCAGAGCCAGGAGTAACCCCTGAGCATCGCCGGGTGTGACCCAAAAGCAAAAAAAAAAAAAAAATTCTCCTCTAGTTGAGGAGAAAAAGAAGTATAAGTCAGGCGTTTGATATTCACAGGGATGTGGTGCAAACAATCTCTCCCTAGAATAATTCAAGAAGACTGCAAGGAGGGGCCAGAGCGATAGCAGGGTGTTTTGGGGTTTGGCTTGCACATAGCTAGCCCAAGTTTGATCCCTGGTATCCCACATGGTCCCCAAACCTACCAAGAGTGATCCCTGAGTGCAAAGTAAACCTTGAGGACTGCTAAGTGTGGTCAAAACAAAACAAAACAAAACAAGAAAAAACAAAAAGACCACATGGAGAAGCTGAATTGTGTATTGGACCTCAGATGACAGGATTTTTTTTTTTTTTGTTGTTGGGTCATACCTGGAAATGCTCAGGGGGTTACTCCTGGCTCAGCACTCAGGAATTACTCCTGGCGGTGCTCAGGGGACCATATGGAATGCCAGGGAATTGAGCCCAGGTTGGCCGCATGCAAGGCAACTGCCCTACCCACTGTGCTATCACTCCGGCCCCACAGATAGGATTTCTACAGGGAAAGATCTCTTAAAGGAAATTCAGGCAGAATAAATGTCAGGAATAAAGGGGAGTGGAAAAGTAAAGGACCCAGTGGACAGGGCAGTTGCATACAGATGAAGAGGAACCCTGGAGTGACAGTGAGAGGGGCAGGATCTTGTATGGTTCTGAAGGCTGTACCTGATGCCTGCAAGACTGCCTGGTTCCCTCACCTGTCTGCGTGTGGAGGCTCTACCCTACACTGGTTCTTGAGTCACTGGACAAGGGTGAAATGCAGGAGCTGTTGCTCAGAACTGACTGCCAATGATGAGAAACTAGGATGGACCGTGAAGGCTTGAGAACGTTTTCTCTAGACTCTGGATTCCTGAGCATCAGCTTTCATATAAATTAGAAGTGGCAGAAAATGAGAAAGACAGGCAGGAGCCTTCTTGGCAGTCCCGCCTACACCTTCCCCAAGGTGGTCCCATTAGCATCCCTCAAGCCCCGAGGACCTTGGGCAGGTGTCCAAGCCACTGTCCAGAAAGCCTCAGCAGCTCCCCACTGCTGGCAGAGACAAGCCAATCAAGAACACGAGAAACTTGCTTCTGGACAAACTGGAAGCACCTACTCTACTACCGGTTCAGGAGTAATAGCAGCAGGCAATCAAGTCTCATGGGATTGCTATTTAACTACCTCCCTAAATTTACCGTAAGTAATTAAAACTAAATGACCTGAAAAAAAATGGAGAAAAGTTCGGAGGGGTGGCAGGATGTCTGAGCTCATCTCAGAGCTCATTTGCTGAGTTGTGTAATCGCTAATGGCTTTCCTAGTCATTAGCCCCATGTGGGCTGCCTGTAGTGTTACCGTAACATGGTTATTTGGGAAATTTGCAAGTAACAGTCACCACCTAAAATATTCCCAGCAAGAAACCTATTAGGGCAGCCAGGATTAGGTGTCCTCAAAAAGAGCAACCGATTCTGGGATATGTCAGGCCTTTTCGGGGAACATCTCCCATATCAACAAAGAACAATCTAAGTTGCTTAGACGGCAATGACTTTCTCTTGAGGCCAATGCAGTGCAGTGATGCCATCAGTACTCATCAATACTCTGGTTCGGCTCTTCAATTGCTACCTGTCTGAATGCAAGGTGCCCTCCCAATGGAAAACCAGCAGATCAGTTCTACTGTTCAAGAAGGGAGGGGCGAAACGATAGTCCAGTGGGTAGGGGGTTTGCCTTGCACGCAGCCGGCCTGTGCCGGCCCGGGTTCGATCCCCGGCATCCCATATGGTCCCCGAGCACCGCCAGGAGTAATTCCTGAGTGCAGAGCCAGGAGTAGCCCCTGAGCATTGCCGGGTGTGACACCCCCAAAAAAAAAAGAAGAAAAGAAAGCAAGAAGGGAGACATTCACACCATTGGCAACTATTGCCATCTGCCTGTTGTCCATCATCTACAAGCTGTTCACTCGAGTCATCCTGAATAGGATTGGCAGAACATTAGATGAAGGACAACTATGCTAAGCAAGCTGGCTTCCGAAAAGGATTCAGCACAATAGACCATATCCACACGGTAACCAAGCTCATTGAGGTTTGTAGGGAGTTCAAGATGC